>CABFPE010000128.1:631907-646035 GCA_900660155.1 Hofstenia miamia | reverse complement strand
ATGTAATTATGTGGGAAAGTAAAAATGTAAAAAAATGCAAACTAAATTAGGCCACATAAATAACACAAAAACTAGTAAAAGTACATTATGACGTCAGTAAAACACCCCCGGCAATATTCACGACGCCTTAGGTCAAAGGCCAACCCTCTCGACCAATCAGAAAAAAGTGGAACGGCCTTGCCTCCACCTCTCGACCAATCAGAAAAAAGTGGAGCGGGGTTGCCTTATTATAATACTACTCATTTCATTTTAGGTATGATATGGAGCACCATCTTGCTCATATAATAATCAATTGTAAGGAGTGGCCAGAGTTCCTTTTCAAGGATCCGATCATATTAAGAGCTTAGAAGGGTACCAATGATGTGAACAATCTTGCGAAAGCCACACTTCCTTATTGCATCCCATATCATTACAGACTTCCTATATAATTCATGGTCCCTCGAATAAGTTGAGGCAAGAATGTAAACTTTTGCCAAGTTGTTCTCTTTATCAACATTCTTTTCGAGGAGTATATTTCAAATCTTGACTCATCTGAAAATATAACATTAGACCAATGTTCAGATGAATTGTATCTCATTAAATTGGCCAACCTCATCCGGCGTAATCTTTGCTTTGAGGTTAAGAATGGCTTTTCAATATAATAAAAAGCTCACAATGAATTTTTTTACAGATTCTCTGATTTGGTCTGAAGTGGCCGAATACATTTTTCCAAGAAAATATTTGCTAACTACAAGCATTGTAGTATTTCTCCTTGAGATTTAAAGTAAGCAGTGATAATTAGTCTCAGCATTGATGAATTCCACTTTCTGAAACCCTAAATCTAATTAAAAAATAACTATGACATTCTTGGCATCCATTTCCTAAAAATCATGGGTGGCCGAATTCTTTTTTTCCAGCACTCTATAATCTATTTTAGATTTTGCTGTATTATTTAATCATTGAAAACTTAAACCTACAAAAAACTATACTAAATTATTAATGAACGAAAATCTAAGAAATTAAAAACTTATCTTCAATTAAACTATGAATACTGCTTTAACAGTTCAATAGAAGTATACCAGTAAAGTTGATAATTCCAAAAGCTTGGTTGACCTTGTTTTTCAGAAAACCTTTGAACTCACTTCTAAGAAAAATACAAAAATATTTCCAACAAAGGAATTCTATATGGGACTTCATAAATAATTCAAATAGAAAACAGCCTAAAACCTCAGATCAGAGCGATATGACTGAAAGAAATGGTGGGTAAATTTTTAGTCTTGACCCAACTACAATTGGCCACAGAAAATCCTTACAATATGAAAAAATCCCTGAATATGGAAAAAATAAAATTTGACCCAATTATTAACAATTTTTATATTAAGATATTTTCTTCAGTTAGTTGTAAAAGATCATTTAATAAACTACTTAGACTAAGATCACTCTATGATATTTGTATTCAGCTTATTTAAAATGAGTTAGGTTAGAAATCCATAAAAAATATCAAAAATTTAGTAAGCATCTTGTTATTAAAGAACCCATTATCTCTATATTGTATTGAAATGTTTGGTCAACAAAACTTGAATTTTTCTGCGCATTCTGTATAGTCTCAATTTTTTTTAGGAAATTAACGTTTTCTTTGAATTTGAATATTGTATTAAAATTGGCAAATTAACATTAACTTAGTTTTTTATGGAAGTTTTATCATGTAAACTTAGACATTTTACTAATTAACTTGAAGCGAAATTTGCACTAATGTATTAAAAAGAAGTTTACATTTAAAAGTAAAATATTTGGAAAAATATATGACATTACATTATTTATAAAATTTCATTCAGCTAGCCTGAAAATTTTTAAATACCATGCAATACAATGCATTCATATGAAAATTTTACTATTTTTCAATTTTTTTGTAATTTTTAAGGCAAAGATGAAACGTTTTTTTCTAAGAGAAAAAATAAAAATTGTGAATGTGGTAATGCAATTGTTTTGAAGAAAATTAGAAATTTTTTTATTAATTCGAGAATTATAAAGTGGATTTAGTATATCCCCAAACACATCAGTGACGAATCTACAGGTACAGAGTCGCTATTTTGTAATATATATTTAACAATCACTCTAAATTCAAATTTCAGGAAATTGCTCAATTAAAACTGCTGGTAAAAACGTGAAATTAACACACAATGCATAATACGACATTGTTATGAGGCAATAGTTCAAAAATCTACTTCAGAAATTAATATCTCGATTTCCCTGGCGATTAATGGAATAACACATCTTATTACTACCAGTGGCGTACGCATGGGGAACATGGCGGAATATTCATCCGACAGGATTTAAAAATTGATTTTGATTGGCTAAATCAGAAAGGTTTTCAACAAAAAATTAAAAGAAGTTAAAAATTTAGGTTCTGAATTGCACTTTTTGGTATATTCAATATTTTTAAACAATTTTCGCAACGCTTTTATAACTCATTTGATCATGACTGAGATGTCCCCCGTCAGAAAATCCTGCATACTCCCCTGATTACGAAATCTAGACAATTTAATGAGATCAAAACATATTGATGTATTTTCTCTGCGTTATTGTGTAGAAAAATTTTCTGCACTAGAAGCAGGGTTCCCCAGTAATTCTTGCATTCATTCTTTTAATTCGCCAAATTAAGAACACAAGCTTATTAAAGCAATTACTTCTGACAACTTGTGGGTTGTTCACATGCATTAATGATGGAAACTTCAACCTTTTAATGTCGAACCTGCCCTCCAAAATTACATTTTTACCTCTAACCACCAGGGCCTTGCAATAATGTATTGCAATATTATTGCAATACAAAAAATGCAAAATAAATATATTGCAATATAAGTTGGCTAGCAATATAATATTGCATTATATTGCAATATATTGCAATGTTTTGTTTTTAAATATAGAAAATCAAAATTTGTTTCAGGACTTTGCTAATCCTATGATAGCTTCGTGTCAGTTAGTAGACTCTTTTATTATACAGAGTACAATATTTCGCAGCTAAAAAGTTTATCAACAAAGCAACAAAATTTAATTGAACTAAAAAGGCTCAATATGAATCTTGTTACCAGTACAATTCTAAAATCTATTCAAGCTGGTTGTCAGCATGTAGAATTTTCTTTAGGGTATTCATATCCGAGAAATTTCTATTGCAATGTATTTAGAATTTTAAATTCATTAGTAACAGACTCTGAGGAACATTTGAAAAAGCCAAACCCGCTATGCTAAACAACCTTTCTACAACATCAGATGTAGCAAAATAAATTTTGTATTGATGTATGGATCGGCTATCCTACATTCCTCGGAGAAACCAGAAAATTTTTTGCAAAAAACACCTCCAATAATATTGCAGTATATTGCAATATATTGCAATACTATTGCAATGAAAATCGGCTGCAATAAATATATTGCAATATATTGTATTAGCAATATATTATTGAAAGGCCCTGCTAACCACACGTACCCGCAATTTTTTTTCCTGCCCATACCCAAGGTGTACATAATAACAGGTCATTACAAGCTTTAATGTCTATAATTATCGGAGGCCTAAATTTCAATTTACATTATTGATGTTCTCTATTGCTTAGTGCCATAATTAATGTTTTTTGTTAACTTTATGCAAAGATTGATAAATTACTAAGAGAAAACTATATTTTTAAGAATATTCTGAGAAAGTTTTGTAATAAATTACAAAAATTGCTAAATAAGAAATTCACATATATTCGGAGTATGGACTTAAAACAACACAAGATTTGAAAAATTATTGCACTTTATCATATCAAATGCGTGCACAAATAATTAGTAGCATTTGTTTTTAAAAACTATTGAACATATAACAACAATTTATCAATAAATCGTTAGGAAAACACAATCCAACTTGTGAAATGAAATGGAAGCAATCTTCAAAAGCAGTATCCTACATTGTATTTTGCCAAGAAACCAGCAATGTACAATAAAGACTGGAGATTTGTTTCAATAATACTTTCCTTCCCCGAAATACGTAATAAACAAACATCTGAGTTTTGGCATAATTTAACTGACACTTATGGCATGCAGTGGCTGAATTGTAGTCTGGAACTTTTCGTTATTCTTAAAGGGCTTGGAGAGCTCAGTTAGAAATTAAAATTTGTGTAATTCTATTAAACCAAGCCGCACATTGCAAGAGTACACCTGAATACCTTCCTAATTTTTTAGCTGCACTACTAAAGCTTTTACATTAACTAACGTACGAAACTTGGACAACTTAAAACAAAATTGTGGAAGTTTTCGTTTCTTGATGACCCCAAACAATTCTCTAGTGATGACATTCTTCCCTCCCTAAAAATCTTTAAGCACAATGCAAGAGATACTGTTGAGGTTATCCTTCGTCGAGGAGCTCTAAATTTAGAACCCCTTGTCACTGTAGAGTCCTACTCTTGCTAACTTTAAATAATTACAAATTAGCATGTACAAAAGGCAATCGTCTTGATTAAAGTGTCATCCCTTGAATATAAACCAGACGTGTCAACAAACCGAGCTTCTAACAAGCCGAGCCGAGCTTGAGCAGAGTATTGGATATATAACGAGCCCAAAACTAGCCGTTTTTCAGAAAAGCAAATTTATAGTAGTGCTTGCCTTTCTTATAATCTAATTTTAGAAATGTTTATTAAATAATGAGAAGCTCAGAAATTTCGACTCATTGACAAGTCTGATATAAACGTATAACGTCTCGTGAAGTTGGACAACTTAAAACTGATAGGTAACTTATTGCATATAAAACTAAATACATTCCAGAAATTACTTCAAAGTTTCAGTAAACATTTTCAAAAATATAGGATTATCAACTTGTAATTTAAAGTAAATAATTACACTGCAGCATAAATTCTTACCATTTACGATTGTTAGTGTTAAAATGATTGTCTGCATTGAATAATGACCACCGCGTTCTTTTATTGATTTTAGATGAAATTGAGATCACTTTCTATCAAGTAAGTATGCAAGAAATCTTTTCAAGGCCTAATTATTCGGAATATTCATCAATGTCAAGAGTTAAGGATGAATTTAATGCTTCTACTGTTGTTCTTGGAATAGCTGTGGGTCTATGGATAGAATACTGCGATACTTCGCGGAAAAATGTTTGTTGGTTCAACTGGTGCAATTGTACCTTTTTGTTTTATAGTAATTTTCCTTTTTGTCCATAACCAGTTATTACTATATAAACATATTTGTGAGGCATTACTAATGTCAACAGATAGCTATTATGCACTACTGTGCATAAACTATAAACGAGGAGGATTATAGCACGTTGAATGAAATAGTGGGATTGCATACGCCAACCAGCAGCAGAAATTAGAACTCGCGCTAATTTCAGCCTCCGAAAATTATCATCGCTTCTCCTTGTCATGATCTGTTATTATGTACACCTTGTCCATACTCTAGACTATAATTTTTTCCAGCCATCACCAATGTGCATATAATTTCTAAATTTCTTTTCATATTATTGAATAAGTGTGCAGTCTATTAAATTATTAGATATTGGTGTTTCCAGTATTTGTAGTCTTTTAAAATAGTTGTTTAAATAATTGGAAAAATATAATGGAAGCTCAATTAAATGATTACGTAAATTGTTTTGAGAACAAACTGTACCATTCAAATCAATAGCACTCAATCTTGGGATTTCAATTGTTTAGCGTAGCAGTAATAAAGTTATATAAGGATTATTTAACGATTCATAACTTCCTGATTAAAATTAGTAACATTGGATTGGATGATTCAATACATCGACTTATGTTAGAGATTTTTTGAGTTTTCCTATGGATGATGATTTTATGTCATGATTTCGTAAAAGGTTTATCCTTTGTGAAAACACACTGCAATTATGAGTTAGTATCGACTTCTCATTCACTCCCTGCACCAATTAAAGTACTATATGGTACCATGTCAATACGTTTTTGCAGCATGGTATGCTCAACGCAACCACATTGTTTTGGATTTTTACACAAGAGCGTGATATGTAATTTGTACAATCATTCAATATTTGAAATAGAATTTCAAAGCAACGTTTTGGCAAATTCAAAATTTTGGATAGCTAACTTCGAAGTACCAAAACATGTAAGTTTTTCAAATAAATTTGAAATTTTCATATAAGACTTTAAAAATTTTTCGCTTGCTAGCTTTTCCTTCAAATAAATTTAATGAGAAACATTCTCTAAAATATGATTGTGTTGAGTGTGACCTCCTATTGAGAAAATTCTACTTGTGCTAATTGTCACCAATCAATCTCATAAAACCCAAAAATACCTTTTTAAATAATAGAGCTCATACTAAAATTGCAGGTGTGTAGGATCGAGGAAATCTGTTTTTGGCGTTGGGATTTAGGACTAAATGTGACTTATTCTAGCACAATAAAGCAAACAATCAATAAGGCTGAATGCATATAAATCCGGTTATAGAATGCTTCACACAATGCTGTAGTTGTTCAACCGTCATATATGCATACATTAGTAAAGGCGAATTTCTAATTCTTTAAAAACTAATGTATTGAAGAATCAGTTCAGTTATGTGCAAATGCGTCATTATCACATTTTCATTTTTGGCTTTACAGTACAAACGTATAATGCAGTTACTTGCAATACTGTTAACAACTTAGTTTAAATTAACATTTTACAAATCCTACATTTTCGGTTTTCAATAACAAAATTTGGTTGCAGTTTCAGTTCAATAAATAAAATTTAGTTAAATAGTTAATAAAAAATGTGACGCATAATAAAGATCTAATAACATTTGAATGTTGTTGGACAGTGTAATATCTTTCAGATATATGAGCACTTCACAAATTTAAAAACATCTTCCCATCTCACATTCCCAATAACATTATATATTTGTAAGAAAATTATCTAGTAACAAATTTCGAATTGTTGAAAGTTTCCATCATTCACTATCAATATTCAAAGTTATATATTTCTAGCAGTGGCGGATTTGGGGTGACTATGCGACTGCAGTCCCCCCATGGCGAAGCAAAATGGAGTGCAGCTATGGGGTTGATTGCTCAACGCTAGTTAAAAAACTGGAAAATTCCAAATTAGTACTAAATTTCTGCATTCCATTTGCCAATCCATACAAAGATTTGTAAAATTTTACAAAATATTTGCACATTTTTCAAATATCTTGCAAATTTTCCTAAAGGTTACCAAATTTTCAAAAGACTTGGCAAATATTTCTCAAACTTTCCATTTTTTTCAAATAGTGTTACACACTTTTTAAAAGTATTTCAAACATATTAGCCAATCCAATATTTTACATTTCATCTAACGTCCACCACCTTTTATACTTAGGAAATTATAAAAGCAATTGACTGAAGTTATTCCACAGTATCCATAAATCTGCGAATAGTTCGTAAATATAACAACTTTTTTTGAAACAACCACAGGTCTTTACCTATAACGTACGGATCCTTGTTAATTTATGAGGAATTTGAAAAACGTCCTCACTTTTTTAGCAAAATTACTGAATAGGTCCCAACCTGTGCAAAATAAACTAAAATCTTAGAGAAGACCATAGATCCCTACCTATGAGATATTTTAGTCCTCCACAGTTGTTCGTAGCCGGCCACGTCCTTGTTTTTGCTTTCCATCAGCACCTAATTAAGTCATCATAATTAGGATATTTCTCAAATGAGATATCATACACAATCAAAGTGTTCAATGAAACTCGCACTTTGTATGAAATAGCTGTTTATTGGTCAACTTAAAACTTCTAAGTACATAAACTACACAAAAATGTGGATGCTCTGTGCACCCTAGGCATTTGTTGGAGACTCTATAAAGTCATCGAGATTCAATCCTGTTACTACTCAACAGCAATCAACCATCATCTCACCAACATGGAGTGGATTGCCTTAATCATTATTTTTGTGATTCATTGATATTCCTCGACAAGAAGAACACTGACAAGTATACCAGCATTCTGAATGAAAAGTTCAATATATGCTTTAACAAATAATAAATTTTTTGTTTCAACTTCTGAAACCTGGCGGATCTAGGCGAGGGCACTTCAGAGGTCAAATTCAACACATTAAATTCAGTATATAACATATTTTAAATAATGTTCATATGAATTCAAAATTTTATTGATTTTAATAAATATTTGAAATTTTAGAATTTTTAAAATAAATTTTTAAGAAATTCTAAAATTATTAACACTATTTTGCATTAATTGTTCAGTTTTTGTTGTACAAAATAATTACCGATTATATATAAAAACTTATAAATAGTAGAGAATCATCGCCTCCTTAATTTTAGTGCTTTGTTTTTATGGCATAAGTTTTGATCCTAAACCCACACAAATGCAACATCAAGTAGAACTTTAATAATAAGCTAAGATCATTCAATTCTCTTGATAAGAATCATGAGTTTCAAAATTATTCATTTTATGCCCCAAGTTCTAGTCCACTTTTTCTATAATTTGAAATTGTAATTACTAAATGTTCCAGAAAAAAGATTGACAAACCACCAATGCTAATTAAAAATTATTGAGAAATATTAATAGTCTATGTATTAATGTCTTTTTCTTTGCAGATTTCACAAAACAATGATGGTGGTATAGTCAATAGAGTCCCGAGGAAATTGATCTTATCCTGATACCAGAGATCAACAACATGAGGCATGATCAGTACGAGACCACACTAAATTTGAATTTTAACTGAGACTGGGACCATTTTGATTTAACATTCGATATCACGATATTCTAGTTAAGCGAAAATATGTTGATGATATTTTATTAATATTGGAGATTTTAGCACATAGATTTTCGTACGAGATCAGATGCATCTATATAATATATTAAATATAGAATATGCTACAATTGACAAATTATTTCTAAACGAATTCGAACAAACTCTATAGTAAAAAGTTCAAACTATAAGATCATGATCATCATAAGATTTAAAATAGTTAGAGAAATATATGAGGAATCAAAATTTAGTCAAATCTAGAATGAAAAATATGCAAATATCGAGTTTTGGAGTTTCAGTACACCACCCCACATTAGAGATTTCTAGATCCGCCCTTATTTCTAACATTAATTAATTTTTCTATAATGCAGAATTTTGATCTGTACTAACACTTCAATCCAATTGGAATTTACGAAATTGCGGGAAATTTTAGAAAAAATCATTCAAAACGAGATTGAGTTTTACAACATGTTTAAATTCAATTACTCTTTATCGGATTCTACAAAAAATATCTTGTGTACACCATTTTTTGAGTTCATTTTAAAAACACACACAGCAAATATTATTAGCTATATTTACAGACGAATTGAAATTGGAATCGGCTTATTGCTTTCAAATGAATATATTTTTTTAGTAAAATAACTTAATGCTATCCTTATCGGATTTAAACAAACGATTTTTCGTTTCAGAAAATATTTATATTTCCCCATTCTAAGTCAAAATGTGTTCTTGAACTATTAAATTGTCACTTTTCTAAAAATGTAACTTTAAAACTTAGTTGTGAATTGTTTATATATACATGTATATATATATATATATATATANTGGTTGTGATTATGACGTCTTAATGTATTTAGATTGGCTATAAGCCAATAGTAATATATATATATATATATATATATATATATATTACTATTGGCTTATAGCCAATCTAAATACATTAAGACGTCATAATCACAACCAATAAGCATTTAAATATGATCGAATTGTGCGAATTTCTTGCATACGTTATATCAACAATTCTAAATAAACTTAAAGTATAATTATTACAACACAATTCACAACTAAGTTTTAAAGTTACTTTTTAGAAAAGTAATATAATTTAATAATTCAAGTACTCATTTTCGCTTAGAATTGTGAAATATAAATGTTTTCTGAAACAAAAAATCGTTTGTTTAAATCTAATAAGGAGAGTTTTAAGATATTTTACAAAAGAGAATTATATTCATTTTGAAAGCAATGTATATTTTACAAGATAAAAAGCTTTGTTTCAAGTAATTCATATGGACTTTAAAATTATTTTTTTATTCACTTCCATGGAAAATTATATATTCAAATATATAAACATGTAATTACTTGTAATAAATGAATGTTTCTTACATTAATATTTATAATTTTTGCAAAGTACATACATACTGCTTGCAATGATTTACAAAACATATATATCTTGGTAAAATTTGCGCAATAACTTGCCAATTTTGTTATTTTGACAATGTAATAATATTCATATTAATCAGTTGAAAAAATGATATATTTACAACTATAATTCCTATAAAATCCTTAGAATTCTGGATAGGTTTTGCAGGAATGCTTAGGATTTGCTAGGAATTATTCCTAATAGGATCTTAATAGTTCCTAGATTGTTTCCTAGTAGGTGTCATTAAGAAGTTCCAATGAATGCTAAGAAATGAGATTTTCTTAGGAATTTCAAGGAATTATCAGGATCCTGCTAAGATAAACAATATGGGAATGGGCGTGAAAATCATATTATAATGGCATCCTCGATTTGCATATAGTTTGTATTTTGCCTGGGCCCCGTGCAGACTAAAACCGGTTTTGAGTTTTGACTTAGCCTTTCACGCAGCAAACTTTAGCAAACATCGTGCTTACTATGTTTACGAAAAATAAGCGTCCGTTAAACAATGAAAGCTCGAGCATCATTTACTATAAATAAGAGGTTTATCGCTAGAAAAAAGCTAACAATACACTCAAAATAAGCAATTACTAAAACATTAAAATCAGCTAGTGTTACGTACATTATAAATAATATAAAATCTCTGGTTTTTATCGCTTTCTAATTTTTAAAATAACATTGTGTATGTTAGTTCGAATGAACCACTTTTGATGACAAAGTTTTGCATTCATATTTTCATGTATGCAAGGTTGGGCAAAAATATTGGCTTGGGTATACCCAACCAATATATTGTTGGTAACCCCCAATAACCAATATTATAAAATCAATATTTATCTACCACTATTTATCATACATTAATCGATTTCAGGCCGTACCCAAGGGATTTTTAAAAGTTTTAAAATGTACTCTTCGCACGCTGGTAAATTAACTTTTTGATAGCGAAAAAAGAAAAATTAGCGTGAGAATTAGTATGATCAGAAAAGAATCTCAAGTAGATTTCTCCTGGTCACTGATATTAGTCTAGGTTTACTGATCGTCTTGTGGCGTCGATATTTTGTATGGCCCGGACTGACACTCTGCGAGAGGTCACTTAGGTTATCAAATTAAAACATTTAGCCACCCACACGTGCAATAAAATACAAAGAAATATGTCTTGCTGTGTCTTGTTGAGTTTGTGTAGGAATATGTTACGAACCAATTAAGTTATTATATCATTCACTAAGTCTCCACACTCTGCTTGTATTTACAACATGTGTAACTTTTTTAGTTTTACTTGGCTTCTGTATTCATCGTTTTTGGTCACTGCCATGACAGCGACAGGCAGCGATCTTTCGAAATTTTTTACCCAAAAAGGGAAGAACGATAAAGGCGTTCCTATCCCAAGTAACAATGATTAATGGGCCATTATTGGTCCATTATTGGCATCGTTGGCCAATATTGGCCAACCATTTGCCAATATAAACCATTAATGTTAGAAGAGCTATTATTATGTAACGTAGCAACAATTTTTTAAATTTATGTTATGCAAAAATTTCTTAATATTACTATTATTTTATTTTAAATATTTTTGTGTAAGCTTTTCAAAAATTTATTATACACCAATATCTTTTTGAGAATATTTAACGAATTTCACATGGGACGCTTAAATTTATTAGCAAATGCAAACTTGTTTCATTAAATGTATTGATTATTATTATTTATATAGTGTTAATATAAAAATTAATTTCTTAAATTTACATTCGTAATAATATTTCTTTGTGACTCATGTTATTTTTATGTATTACCATTTTTGAATTCATAAACGTGAACTGTATATTATCTAATTATTATTAAGGTGTTTATATTTATTTTCTAGTATTTAACATTTCGATTAACTTCTTGAGTATACGAAAATAGTTTTTCAGAGGCAATGCAAAAGATGTACATATCGGCCTCATACTAGTATGCAAGTTGTGCAATCAAACCATGCTGCGACCAAATTATGCGAAGAATGGTTATTTGGTACATATTAAGTCTAAGCATCGAACCAAACTCGAGGAAGTCGAGGCCAAAATGTCTGTTGTTTGTTCCAGCTCATCAGCATCTATCGCCAGGTTCTTAGACACAAGTTCGTCAGATGAGCTTCAAGCCGACCATATTACATTGGCGCTTGCTGACAACTGTTGGTCCTTCCGTAGTCTGGATAATCCTAAGTTTACAGAAGCATTTGGATCTAAAATACCTAGGGGATTTAATCGAAAGAAGCTTGCAGAAAACGCCTAAAAGTTGGCCAGCAACACACTCAAACAATTATTTTCTAAGAATCGTCACAAAGATGTTTATCTATTAATTGATGGTGGCACACGCAATAATAAAAGGCATCTTAATATGTCAATTGGTCTTGATGGAAGTAGTTGCATGTTTATTAAAAGCATTCCCATGGTTCAGATGAAAGCACCAGATATTGAGCAGAAAACTGTTAAGATAATTGATTGGTTGCAGTCAGAGAGTTTGTTCATGTTTTGTATAGTCGCCAATAACACAACGTTGATGCAAACAGCTTTAGATAATATTTCCAATGGTAACCTCAGTGACGATTAATGCGATTTGCATGATCCAGATAATGAAGCTGATGATGAGGCTTTCTTACCAACTCTAACTGAAGGCGTTTCACATAGCACAAGCAGCTGTGGTGTGTTTGCTCTTTGATGTGCCTGTCATAGTTCTCAGTTAATTCTGAAAGATATGCTTAGGTTAATTGGTGTTGTGGCAGAAGCCAAAGATACATTTGATAAATTGTTGAAAGAGTTTAGCAAATTTTCGGAAGCATTAGCTAAATTACGAGCAGTTCAAATGGCAAGTGGTATTGCTATGCCTAAAGTGCTATCACGTCCTGGCGATACTAGATGGAATACTATAATTTACTCGTTTTAGAGAGTTTTGGACTTGAAGGAGTACATAAATTTAGCTTTGTCTGATAAAGCGACAATAAAAGAAGACACATGGGCTTAAATGGAAAAAGCCATTGTAATTTGTGAGGCAGTTGATGTAGCTACAGACGTCATTCAAGCAGATTCTTCAAAGCCTGTTTCCTTGGCTCAAGAAATCGATGGTCTGGTGTGTCATGCTGAGCTACTCAAAACTTTTAATGATCCTGATTTGAAAAGCGCTGGAGGGCAGTTTATGCAAATTCTGAAGGCACGGTTATCAAGCAATTTTTCCTGCGATTTGTACAAGTGTTTTAAGTTGCTTGATCCATCAATTAATCAGAGAACTGCGATGTCTGTTGACGAGCGTGCTGAAAGTTTGCGGTTGATAATAAGATATGCAGGTGCTTGGGCGCAGCGACTAGGTGATGTGGCATTCAATTCTGCTCAAGTAGGGAAATTTATTATCCGTGAAATTCAATCTGTTGACGAAACTGTGTTACTTGAAAACCAATTTATGCATTTTTGGGTAAACAAGGCATCTACATCGTGTGAGTTGTCCTTCTTCGCTACTTCACTCAGCAACGCATGTCATCAGAAGCTAATGTAGAGAGAAGTTTTTAGATTTAGGCATTGATTTTTACGAAACTGCATTCACGTATGAATGAAAGTCAAACAGAATCTCAACTCTTTCTAGCCAGAAGTTTTGATAAGATACATTGAAAGAAACCAGCTATTCGCGATGAAAAGAAGATTGCAAAGAAGCGAACCTGTTTTGAAAGTATAATGAACAAGTATCAGCATAGTGATGACGCAATGCAAACTGAGAGCAGCAATGATGGCTGGAATTGCAACATATGTCAACATACATATACTGAAGGGCTACAATGTCGAATTTGCGTTTTTTAGGCTCTGGTTATGTGTGGGATAAACAAAAAAATTATTTTTTTTTAACCCCTGTCCTCCTTTTTGCAGTTCTATTCTAATATATGTTTATTGATGTCTGTACCTACAACTTAAGGTAAAATTGTGACAGCCCTCCTGTTTATCAAAAACCCCAATGTTACCCAATATAACCCAATATATTAGGTATACCCCCCA
>CABFPE010000128.1:450714-464690 GCA_900660155.1 Hofstenia miamia | reverse complement strand
CAATGGACATTCTGGCTTGTGAATTTTTGCTAAGCCATATAATTTTGAAGCATAACCGCCTAATGATTTTGTATTCTCATAAAATGTTTCAGATATCTTTTTTTCATTCTTCATTTTCAGTAATTTTGCATTAAATCTATTTTCAAAGCAAATTGCAGGTGAATTCTTTGCATTTGCGTGTAATTGAATTCTTTCAAATTCATCACCTTTCAAAATGTTCATCATTTTTTTCTCATAGTCATCTCTTTTCATTATTGCGATTCCAATACCTTTATCATATGGGACAGCTTTTAAGTCATTTTTTCGTAAAAACTCTTGTAGTTTTTTAAATTGTTTATCATATTTTATATTCTGTGGATTGTTTACATATTTATGCATTATTCCTGTAAGAATTGAATGAGTGTTATTACAAAGTTGATCTTTTTTTATCAAATAACTTGCTAGATCTTCAAATTCAGTAAAACATCAATTTTTTTGAATTTGGACGTGATGATTTGTTTTGGACCTTATTTTAATACTTTTAAAATGTAATCAGGTATTACAACTTGTGTAAAATTTTTAACGGTTAAAATGGTTAAAGTGTAATCAGGTATTACAACTTGTGTAAAATTTTTAACGGTTAAAATGGTTGATGAACGAATTTAGTTTGGATTTACTTCTTCTCTTGTCTAGGTTATTTAATAGTTTATGGAAAGCTAAACATTTAAGCACTAGAGGTAATATGTACGGTGGTCCCCACACACATTTAAGGGAATGCTGGAGCAGCCTCACGATCAGCTATTGAACGGCGGTGAGGGTGGTAGCTGTAGTTTCCTCGATGTGCTTTTAGGTTACGAATAGGGATAGGGATTTTTCTCCGTCGTAGCTTTCCTATTACTCATTGCTTGTTATTATTATTATATTTATATTGCTCTACATGTTTATTATTTCATTATTGAATCCAAGTTGCTCATGGTTTTATATTGTAGTTATTGTTTCAGTATTGAATTCAAGTTGCTCATTGTTTTATATCATAGACACTTGGCCAACTTATGCATTTGCTTTCTTGCAGGCTGCATTGATTGTTTACATGTACGAAGGGCTAGCATGTATTACTATATCTGTAGGGCTATTATATATACGGCTCAATAACAAGCTAAAGCATTGCTGTTGCAGTATTTCCTTATCTTTACGTAATCATAATAACAAAAACAATCAATGCACTAAATTGATAAGTAGTCACACACCCACAATTTAATCACTGAGTTTCCCATTCACACACTAATCCCGTTAATGGTTTCCACTGCAGAGTTCAAGTAAAAGCTGGCGCTGTTGCTGATAAAGATGTCTCTGGAATCGCATGGCACTGCTTAGGGTTTTGACCCTGCCTTCCATTTACCACTCTCGATCTAAATGAGTTGTTGTTAGTTAAGCATTCAGGAAAATTATGTTTATTAATTTAAGTTAATTAGCCAAACACTCAACTAAAATGAGAGAATTAGGAACTTGTCAAACTTAATTGTCGTATACACTGTGAAAAGTTACTCTTGATTAAGTGCGGAATTTGGATTGGCAAGATTCTACAATAAAACAACAATATAAGACCCTATTATGCGAGATGTCTTTCAAAAAATGAGATGATGTATGGAGCTACATTACCCAGGTCAAGCAGTTATTCTGCTTTAGCAAACTTTCGCCCGAGTATTCGTGCTATGATTTGTTTTCGTACATATGCTGTGGATTTCCTTATAATCTCCGAAAGTCGACTGGAGATAAAATGTGACCCCAAAGATGATCTACACACTAATGTGAAAAGCAATCAGTGTTGTCTACTTTATGCATAATTCGTCCAGAATAAATAAAGACGGAGACATGAAACGGAACACCCTAGCTGGAAAGAAGCCGCTCAAGTCTGGAGGAAAAACGATACTTGAGAGGCCCGAGGTGCAAGTTATTACTAACCTAATTCTGGTCCTATCAGGCCAATCAAAGTATGGGAATACATTCAATGCATTAACAAAGTACAATCTATAAATTCGACTAAATATATTCATATTAACTTTCAAAACCAAATAATGAATTCAATCAATTTTACAAGAGCTTGGGTCAAATTTTGTCTTTGGAGTATCCGAAACATAGCATAAAATGATCACACAAATTCCCTCTGGTCAATTGATGATTCCAAATTCAAACTAATTAGAACAGATAGAAATCATACTTTACACTACAATAAAACAAAGGGAGGCGGTGTTATGTTTTTAATTAATAAAAAACTAAAACCTAAACATACAAAAAACATTTCAAGCAAATACCCCTTACGAATGTCTATGGGTCGACATCCAAGACCCGCTTAAATGCAATAGTAGGCAGCGTATGAATAAATCATATTTTCCAAACAAAGCTCATTCGAACAATTTCTTTGCACAAATGGAAAAAGAAATCATTGCAGCATTAAGTCATAACACAAACATTATGCTAATGGGTGACTGGAATTTGAATTTTTTGAAAAATAATGAAAAAACTAAGCTACAAAATTTTCTTTAAACGTTCAACATTTCATTAATAAATCAATGTATTCTATCCAGAATTTCTGCAAATAGTCAAACCTTGATTGATTATTTTATGGTTTCAGAAAACGACTCTTTTTATAAATATATTTGCTCTGAATTTCCTTATTCTGACCATCGTCTCATAATAACTTATTCTAATAAGCAAAAGGTTAACTATCCATCTAGATACTGGATCAAAATAAGAGAAAAGTCAGAAAAAATATCATAAAACTTGTAAGCTATTTAAAAAACGAAAATTGGATCAAAACTTACTCTTCACAATAAACACCGAACGAAAATGTTCAATAACTTTAACTTAGCGTTCAGACATACAATTTGTTCACAACTTTTTGAACATTAATATATTCACAACAAAGTTTTATCGCGTTCAGACCTACAACTTTGTTCACAACTTTTCGAAAATTAAAATATTCACAACAAAGTTTTATCGCGTTCAGACTTACAACTTTGTTCACAACTCTTTCAATTATAATTTACAAAACCAATATATTCAAATTTTAAATTAAGGCAGGTCAAGTAGATTTGCATATATATATATATATATATGCACCTCTAAAAGTTGGTAGTGTTTGTTTTTAGGATTTAGTTTATCTTCGATATTGTTAAAAGTAATTATTGTGCTTTTTCGTTGACTTCAAAATTATCTTATCACAATGCGCACTATAATTAGTTTAGCAACAAAAGTTGTATCGTTTACACGCTACCTAAGGTGGAAATTCTGAAATTTAATTGATATAATGCAACGCTTTTTGGAATAATTAAAATTAGGTATTAGAGCATAAGCCAAATAATATAAAAACAATGTTGAATAGGAATCCTCTGTTTATAAGCAAAAATAACTCACTTTAGGCCACGGTTAGACTAGTGATTGGTTCAAAAGTGATCTATCACATTTTTTTTGAATCGCTCTTCTAAACCACCCGAGATAATAAGTGACGTGACGACCACGAAGAAATCGTACGCATTTGATTTCCTTGTGATAGATCACTTTTGAAACAAACAATAGTCTAACCAAGGCCTTAGTAAACATTAAGTACTCTAATTAATGTAATATATGATTCAAATGAATCATATTTCTTAAAATCAGATATCAAGTAAAATATTTGAAATGGATACCTTACTTTATTTAATAACATCACGAAATATTAAAATATCAGACAGGACTAGTACGTGATCAGACCAACTTTTTAATTTCAACCAAGACCAGGACTCATTTGCTATTATTTTCGAACCTCTGTATTTGGCACGGAAGCAGAAATAGATGATCCACCAGAAATGGAATCGGATTCAACAGTTTATGATCCGGATCCGATCCGATCCAAACTTTTAAAAAATTTTAGTTTTCAATCCGAAACGGATCCGAATTTAAATAAGTATTCTAACAATAGACAAACAGTGTTTGCAAAAACTGGTAGTCCACTTGCTTCTCTGTGTTCTGTGCTTTTTCTTTGACATGCATATTAGAGAGAATCCTTTTCAGAATTCTGCTTTTCCTTTGCAAGTTTGTACAAATGTTTTGGTTGCTTTACTATTTTATCCTTATGTGATGNATTCAGAAAGAGGAATGAAAAAATATATATTTTGAAAATTATACTTTGCATTTTCACTGAACTAAAAGAGCATGAATTATTTCCCAATGAAAACATTCTTTTAAACAGGGATGTCAAATTTGTTTAAAATAGTTTAAAACAGATGAAAAAAACACTGTTTAAAACACCTTGAAAAAAACCCATGTTTTTTTCCTATACACTTCTGATTAGAATAGGATATGCAACCGGACTCAATACACTGGATGATTTAAATTTATTGGTAATTACATTGATTTAGTTAACAGATACACGCATTTTTTTATAAGGAGCAGTGCGATTTTGCGAGACTCGGTGTTCTTAATTGTGCATGGCCAACCATACTCCGTGCTTCTTAATAAGTTATGGCACGCTTAGGGCAAATCTTAGCGTTGCGAAAGCCCAAGAACTTTCTTTTTTTATAAACAATTAAAAGAATAATTGTTGTTTTTTATTTATTTAAAAAAAACATTGTCGTGAAAAAAACATGTTTTTTTCAAAAAAACAAAAAAAAACTTGTTTAATTGAGGAAAAAAACACGAAATGTACATCCCTGTATTAAATTAGGATTCAATGTAAAAATGTGCGTAATTTAAAAAATGTACAAATACACAAGTTTCAAACATTTTTGGATCTGAAGTTTCTCAAAATGAAGATCCGATGCGATCCGATTCTATCTCTGCAAACCACCTAACCGTATGCAGCCATTATTAAGGCGGACTAAGAAACTGTTTCTTGTTGGCCATAAACATTAGTAAGCTAATGCTCATATTCCACAGCTTTTGTATAGCATTAATGAGCCCCATTTGCAGGCTCATAAACACGTTCAACTAGGGCTGTGTGTTGTGCACATGACACAGTGTGAGTTTTCTGGTTTACTGCTAATGACTGCTTCAGACCCTAAAATAGTCTAATAAGTTAGAATAAAGCCCACTCCCAACATTTGTTTAGCTCAAAACCACAGCCAATGTAGAACTTGAAAAGTTTCTCTATTTTTATTGACGTTTGCTTGGCGGGGAATTATCTGAGAGTCGTGATACGTTTGATTTCTCACTCGAGGTGCGGTGATCATTAGCGCACGCCTCAAAATGATCTATTTCCATTTCGTGAACCAATCAATAACGTTCGGCTACAAATATACGATGCAATTTCAATGATTACTCTTAATTTCGTAGCGTGCGTTAATGTGAACGCACCTTGCTCTTTTAATGTCTATTGAACTTTGGGTGTCGCAATACCTAGTTATTGCAACATTCACGATTGAAGTAACTAGGATATTTAATTTATCAGTGATATTTCATAAAATTCTAAATGTACACATTGTCCAATGGTTTTAGCTTTAAAATTGTATCAAATCTCAGGAGAATTAAGCTTGCTTGAACAGCTGGTGGAATGTCAACGTAGCATCAAACAACAATTGAATGTAAACAATTTCAAAATTACTGACATTTTTTAAACCAGGAAGTGCATAATTGCCACCTAATTCAAATACATAATTCTATGTTCCCATTATTATACTATACTTGTATTCAATCACGTTGTTATCATTACTTTTTCAATTTACTTATAGGTCATATTTTGCCCAGGGCCCCGCGTAGGTTAAGACCGGCTCTGGTGAAAGATTTAAGTCAATTACAAAAATATTAATTGTAAGCACTAGTAATACAATTTGACTACGTTTAGCTGTGGTGCATTAGATTATTGTTTTATTACATTTTCTATTACAACAAAATCAGAAATACACACAATTCAGTTCTAATTTTTAAAAGGTTTGTGAATTTTTACATGATCAGAGATATTTGACCACGATAGTATTAAATCAAAACAGCAATTTTTTGCCACCTAAAGTTTTTGCACTACAGGTCGCACACTTTGTGATATTCAATGCCCTACAAATATTTAACACCAATACTTGCCAAATAGAATTACTTTTGCTTGTTATGTAATTTGCAAAATTTATTATGTTCATATTTAAAGTTATTTCCTTTATGTTCTATATTAATTAATACATTTATAAATGTATTGAAAATGGATTTTAAAAAATTCTAGTGACATAAGTTACAGAAGTAAACAAAACAATCAATTAATACAATTTTAATACATATTAAATCTAGAAATAAAACTATTTATCTTCACGCATGCACATGTTCCTATTTTTAAAAGATGAGCTTTTCACAAACAAAGGAACTATTTATAAAGCTCTATAAATGCGAACGTGTTCCTTGGTTGCATACAAAATAACTTTTGCTGGTTTGTAAGCTGCAACTGCGATTTGAAAATGATTAATTTATATATGCTGGTAGACAAACTATTGATTTTTATGAATATCCGCATTTTTAATGTAACTTTCACGCAAAATCAAAATAGCAATGTAATTTGTACTTTTGCGTTATCTCCCCACCACATAAAACCTTTTATAGCTTGTTGATTCATTTTGCAACGCGCTAAATATTTTTGTAACAGCTTTGCTCGCATTAGATAAGAGAATGCTATTAGTTCCTAAAAAGCATTTTCTGTTAGCATAAATTGTTAATTTTAATTTGCGTGTAAATTTTCAAATCAGAGATAAATTGATCCGTAGATGGCTACAACATTTACAAAAACGATGTTCTCAATTTCTCCATATGAATAATTTGTCACTCATGTGATCATGACTAAGGTGTCCTCCCGTCATGGTTTCCTGCTTACGCCCCTCTATATTTATTTAAATTTAGGTTATTTTAAATTTTTAAAGCATTGAAAATATCTCTTTTTAAAATTGCATTTCTAAATTTTTTAATTTTTTAATTTACATTGAATTTTCATTCCATAAAATGATTTCAATTTCCGTTTCATTTTCATTTCCATAATCTGGAAATGGAATGCATTAGAAATTTCCATTCCCATCTGCAATCCTGATAATATGTGTTATAGTAATAAGTGTAATATTTGTGTGTTGAACTAAACTAATAGTAGTTGTTAAATATATTCAACAATCTTATTCTTAAAAATTGCACATATTTATAGTTTGGTGTAAATTTTGTTGAAAAATACTCATAGTTTTACAAATTCAGCACTGTGAAAAGAAAAATACCAATAAATCACTTTTAACCAAATTCGTTGACATTGTTGAAAATATAAAATATTTTATAAATTTCGTATTGGCTAGAAAAAAACAAAACTTGAAATATATATGTTGTAAACCGCGAATTATTGCTGCAAAACTTTAATTTAAAAAACGTTTGTAATATACTTAAATATAGTTTTCAAATTGTAGAGGTAGAAAAATGTATAAAATCGCAAGTATATTCTGGATAAATTGAAAAAAGTATTATGTGTTCCTTATATTTCAAAGTGAGTGTATGCGCTTGAACTTACAAAGTTTTACAAGCTGATCAAATTTCATATTGATATCATTAATAGTTTTTGAATAATATTACCAAAGTCTGACTTTATTAACTAACAAATAAGGGTTTATCAGATATTATATTTGGCGATATTTTAATATTTAAAGACGGTTTGGGGTACATTTTGCACCCCAGAGCTCTTAATTCTTTAATAGTTTTAAAAGATTTAAATGAAAAACATAGAAATACCATATTTAAAAATTTCAACAAAATTTGAGCACAGCTATCTGAAATATTGTTGTATACTACGTAAACACTGTTTGGGGTACTTTTTGTACCTCAGATATTTAACATCAATCAATTGACTCTTGCATCTGTGACAAATAACGTGAACTACGCAATATTCAAAACTTAAACTGCATAAGTGGATAGCTTTGACTAGGAAAGTCTTCTAGAAATGAGCACACTCATGGCCTTCTATATAGTAGACATTGGTAATCGACAAATATAACAAAATTGAAACTTTTCACTATCCGATAAAATGTTTATTGACCTTTTCAATGGCTATTCCCAACATGGCATACTTCACCACAAATTGTATCTACTAATGCTCCAAAATTAATAAAACTTTGGAGCATTTTGGAGATAAAATAGTTTGCAAAAATTATAGTGTAGATGGATATTCAACAATTATACTGCATTTTGAAAAGGAAATAGATTTACTGATAGCTATATAATTAACATATTTTACATTGCACTGTTCATGATCAGTGCACATTGTGGGGGTGCTTTGGCAAAGAATTTATGAAATGTCTTCATACATTCCCAAAGCAAAAATAGATTACCATACTTATTTGTAGAATACATTATGTAAGAGTATTCTAAAAATAATTGAAAAATGTCATTGTATTTCTTGATGCCATCTTAGAAATACTGGAACTATCGTCATTATCAGAACCATAATAAATGAAAACAAGTGACACTGTCACAATGGAAAGTCAACTATATTTTTGGGATTTTACAGTGTTTTTATGATTTTCTTTCTTAGACTATATTATAATTTTTTAAAGAATTAATCTAACGTACTTTTTTCTTGTCATTTATCCAACGCATGTCTATATTGTTTGAGGTAAATTCTAGAAAATCCTGAAAATAGTCAATAACTTGATACTCGCAGATTAATGGTTATGGTTGTTGCTGAGTAAAAAAAGAAATTACATATAATTGTAAGATTATGTTCATTTTAATTAATATCTACATTAATTTGTAGACATTTTTTCCCATACCAAGCTTTGGAAACGACCCGTAGTTTTTGATGCATCCTGAAACAGAAATTGTATGGAACAACAACAAAATCAACCCAAAACAATTAATAGCCTGCAGCAGTTAGTTGAATAAACGGGTAATATAAATGGAAATTAATTAAAATATAGTTTTGGGAAACTTGTAAAAATTTATGGCCCGCACTTCAGCCTGGAGTTCATTTATTTTTGGCCTGGCCCAAAACCGGCATGAATATTTTATTTCTGTATCATCCAGTCCGTGGGTCATCGGGGTCGGGTTGGCCCGCATTCTGTGCTGGACATAATGGCTCGTTTACAGCCCTGGCCTACGAAAATTGCGTAAGACGCAATGAGTCGCTTATGATAGCTAGGAGTGCTTTGCATGGTAATGGTCCACTCTCAAAAGAAACTAGCAAAGTGGAATATTAGCGATGATATTTCATTTGGCCATGTGAAGAATCTCTTTTGTGCAACACAAACATGTTTCTTATACTCTTTTAAGCCATAGCCTTGTTGCATTATTCAATAACATCTGTGGGGTACAAAAAGTACCCCAAACTGTGTCCATGTTTGTAAAAATGTAAACAGGTTCTAACTGTTAAGACAAACGTAAAACCAACGAATTAGCATTACTCTGATAATTCAAATTTAAATTTTAATCCCATGGCTTAAGAGAGGTATTCATTGAAGGAGACATTTATGAAATTCTATTTTTAGTATTTCATAAACATTTTTTCATGTAATTTATGGGCCAAATCTTCGATTTTTGAAATACTAACAAATGAGAATCATAATTTGACTATTTCTTATTGCAGATGTAAGTAGTATAAATCCGAGGCAATCCCGTGCCACTTTTTTCTGATTGGTCAAAAGGTTGGGTGAAGTTGGTGCCACATTTTTCTGATAGGTTGAGGGGACCTTTTGCCTTGGCGGGCATGGCTATGATGTAATTGTGTACTTTGGCTGTCTGTATATCTCTGACGTCATTGGAAAATATTAGTTTTAGTTGACTACAACCACATATTAGACAACTCCCGAATTGTTCTCGCCAAGCGTATCAGGATCCTACTTGCAGCAGTCAACTTTGGTTGGGGACCAACAGTACGACACACTTCCAATGCTCAACTCGAATCAATCAGCGTTCCCCACTTACCACAGCAGCGTCAGCAGTTCCAGAATTATAGACTCAACTATGGTAATACCTCCGACAACAATTACAGGCAGCAGTTTACTAACAATACCAGAAACCAGTGCGGCAGAAGACGTAGAGGTAATAACCAATAGCAACATCATCAGAATTCACTCTGAATTCACAAACTCTCCAATCTTTCTCCGCATTGTCAATTCCTTCAACTGTGGTTTTTTCTTCTCTTGTTAATCTCAATATTTCAACCATAGACGTCACACCACCGCATACTCCCAATCCAGTGCTTCACTCTACTCCGATTAGCGTACACGTGCTTTCTCAACAGCCTGTCATTGAACAGCCTCCTCGTTCTCTTCGTTTAGTTCAGGTTATTTTCAATAATGTATCTTTTAATATTCCTGACTCTGCCATCGCTAATTTTAAACTTTACCTTTCACGCATTTCTAGATTAGAATACACGGATATTATCACTTTACTCAATGATTTTCAAGCTAGGGCCACTTCTCGTTTTGCAAACCAAAATCTTTCGCAACAACAGATTGACCAACTCAGCAAACTCGCAACTCTTTCAGGTCAAACTTTATCTTCCAATGCTCTTGCCGAGTTCTTAATTCCTAATTGATACACAAAACTTGAATATTTTTTCCGATTCTGCCCTGACTATGTATACTCAAACTACTGCCTCTAATACCTCGCAAAATTTGACGCATATTTCTGAATCACTTTATTCTTTTGATATACAAGAAATCAACTGGGAATTACTTGCAAAATTTACTCATATGCCACACCATTTAAAACGTCTAATGTCTCTACATATCAATTTCAAGCATTTTGAGCCTCATCTTGTAAAACGTCCATCAACCATTAAGGATCCTCTTAAACTTTCCCATGCCAATGCAATTATTCAAGCGCATATAGACAATAATATTATTTCTCCGTCAACTAAAAGATCACCTTTTGTTTCACGTGCTTTTTTCGTTCCTAAATCTGGAGGTACCAAACTTCGTTTAGTAGTAGATTACTCTCACTTCACAAAAAATTGTAACCCTATCATAATTATATTTGCCATCTTTTCTCAAAGTAGCACGCAATCACATACCTCCTATGCTTACTACCACATTCCTGTTCAGCCACAAGATAAGTATAAGACTACATTTATGGACCACCATGGACGAAACTTTTTCTTCAATCATTCCCATGGGCCTCTCTTATTCTGCTGCGCCATTTCAGTTTCTTGCCAATAGTTTACTCAACCCAATTCGACAACATGTATCTTTTGCTTGGGCCCATGCAGACAACCTCTTACTCGCTTTCGATATCTCTAAGTTGCCTGTCATGGAACATTGGAATCATACTATAAATAACCTTGGCATTCATTCAGTACAATTAACCACATCCGCCGACCTCTTAACAGAATCTCATTTTCTTGGCTTTCATCTCTCTACTGCTAGCAGATCCATAAGTGCCACTTCTGAACGTAAAAATCTTATCAAATTTCTAGCTGAAATACCTCTGAAATCTTTGACACTCAAACAACGACAGCGCATCCTTGGTCATTTCAAAATAAATTTTTTTTTAATTTTATTTTCTCTTCACCGGACAGAATACAAAAAGCAAACTAAATTTGTTTACAAAAGTACAGTATTTATATTCATGGCAATCTAATAGTAAAAAAGCACCAGATTAAAAAGTTTTTTACATTTGCTGTAATGACGAAGTATGATCTATCAATACTGTGAGAAGGAAATTGGTGGATTTGACTGTGATCTGCATCTAGAAGGTAAATCCGCGGGGTTATCTTTGTTAGAAATCCATATGATTGAAAGATCTTTCGTTTTAACCAAATGAGTGAGAGTAATAGCAACCAGGTATGGTAATCCGTAAAGCTTCCTGCTACGTAAACTCTGAACTAAAGGCCAGTTGTCTGATACGATGGTTGCACCAGGATTAGTGTAAATGACAGCGATTGAAATAGCTAAAGCTTGTTTGTATTGCAACTACTAGATGAAATTATCGAATGCATATAGAACTGTAAACTATCTTGCTTTATTCTACATTGCATGAAAATTACATTAAGAATGAAGGCAATTCATAAAATTTAGTCATTTGTCTAGCGGCATATTTAAATCAATCATTTTAAACATATTCAACCTGCAGATTACAAACATTCACTAGTAGAAGCAGAGATTCACGCCAATCAGGGGTTGGAAAAAATTAATTGGAGAGCTAGCAATTAATTCGTTCTTTTGTCAATTAATTAATTGATAATTGGCAACTCAAAAATAAATTAATTGCAATTAATTGCAATTAAAGGGTAATTAGAAAAAAATTAAAGCATCAATAAATCTTGGGTAAACCAAGTCTTTAGCAACATTTTATATGCTTTGAAATCACAATAATAGTGCAACTAAAGTGTAACAAAATATAAATTGAAGAAAATATCTAAATTCAGTTTTTCAATTTAGTCTGCTGATGCCGCAATCACCTTCTGCATGGTCTCCTTTCCATATAAGTTTTTCTTCATTTTCAGAAATATTTGTTGCTCCAAATTCATGGGAAGCAGATTCTGTCGCAAATCACTGAAGCAGAATCCAGTATAACTAAACAAGCACTCTGCAATCTTTGACGTTGGCAAAATATATCTCGTTTTCAAAAATTCGGCTGGTTTGTTGTTTTTCGCTTTTTTACTATAGACGCGTAGCAAAGTCATCAGTCTCTTCTTCTATTTCTATTGACTCTGTTAGGCCCCTGGTTGACATACACATAGGAACGTGACATACCTTTGACAAGCCATTCTTGATGTCTGCATTTCAAGTGATTTAAGGGATTAGTCCAACCAGTGCCCTTCTTTTGTATGATAGTAATTCCACATGCACATTTCCAAATGCTTGGAAGCAAGTGCTTTTCCGGCAAACAGTAAAATAACTGAAATGCGCTACAATGAACTGTACGCTCAGCACGTAACGAATGACTGTTGATCAATGGAAGAGTGGAAGACAGAACAGCGCAGTGCAAGAGGATTACGTCATTAATTGAACTGCAATTGAATTACATGCATTGGCAACACAGAATGTAAACAAACACAAGAAGACAACGCTTTTCCTGGATTCAAATGTATTCATGAATGAAAAGGCAATTAATTGCAATTAATTGGCTACTCATCAATTAATTAATTGGAATTGGTCGAGTGCAGCAATTAATTAATTGAACCCAATTAATTGCAATTAATTGGGTCCCCAATTAATTTTTTCCAACCCCTGTCTAGCACATCTTTTTCATCAAATTTCGTCTTGTACAAGGCTAAGTTTTGAGTCTCCTTTTCTCTACAAGTGAATTTCTTTTTCACAAGTTGCCGTGTAATAAAAACAGAACGAAAATCCCGATTTGATTAAATATAATTGGCATTTAATATTAGAGTCAAATAATTTTAAAATGTTATTTAAATACTCTTAACAACATTCTATCATGTATTTCATTAATGGATTTTGCTACCGATTTTAATGGCAACATTATTGATTTTGTTTCTACTATCATTGATAATGTGACTACTTTCAAAATTATTCCTCTTTATAAAAGCTTTTCAGATAATACAATACTTGCATTAAGATTAAGGTTGCCTACTTCTGCCTTTGATTTTGAGTTTCCGTTTCCCTTAATCATGATACTCTAGATGAGTTCCTTTTCTCAGGTGCATCCATCTTGTCTTAAAAAAGTTCTGATATGCTAACTTTTTTAGATTCTTCATATATTGAGTTTTCTACTTACTGGCAGGACTGCTCAAATATTAATTTAATGTAAAGAATTTTCTTAAAAATTCATTGGTTAAAATGGGGAAAATGAAAAATTAGTTAGTAATGGAAAACTAATTTCCATTTTAGGATAACATATAATAATGCAGGAATTCATTAATTTCATTGTATTTTCAAATCGAATTCTTCAAATATTTGTGTGAAGTGTGTAATTCTATTGACTGTGTGCCTTTAGGTTGCATACTAAAACACTTTAACTGATAGCAATCTATCAAAAAGGGAGCATAAATTACATAGTGAGGGTTGGCACTTTTTCAGCCAAACAATTCTCAAACCTTCCAAATTCCTCTCAATCAA
>CABFPE010000128.1:396057-417381 GCA_900660155.1 Hofstenia miamia | reverse complement strand
TATATATATATATTAGACCTAAAAATAACGTTTTGGAGATATGCCGTTCTTAACTTATAAAGATTCCAAACTACTCAAAAACCTTGAATGTTAAATATTTTAGCCAACATTTTTAAGGTTGCACATGAAATATGAACTTTTTCACTCTCTATGTATACAATAGTGTAATGTAATTGGCACAATTTTGAATCCTTTAAGTATATCATTTGAAAAACATTTTCACATAAAAATTATTGTAAAAGCCCTTATATAGTCATTTCAAATTAGACAAATTGGATACTTTTACGAAATTGACAGAACCAACGAAAGTTGTAGGCAAAGATATCATTGACTGAAATTGGATCGTTATTTTTACCCCGATTTACTTCTGAAAAAAATGAGAAAACTCAGGATATTTTGTATTCTGTAGAATTAAATAGGTGTAATTTGTGAGCTTGCAGAAGAACCCATTCAATTCTTAAAAGGTAGCAAGCTGCTAAATCTAGGAGAATGTATGCGTGTTTTTCCTTCATCACATTTTCTAATAAACTGTTATTGAGAGTCTGTAGTGTGTTCTTCAAGACCACTCCAACGAGTAACTAGGCACAGACATACACTAAGCATATGCCCCATGCCCCTATTATGAAATTTGTAAACTTTTTTTTTTAACATTTTCGCATAAATGTACATGAATATGCACAGGCAATAAAAATGATAATTTGAATACCAAACGAAATATTGTTATTACTTCAATAAAAAAAGTTCGAAAGTTTGAGCTGTCTGTAGTGTGCAAAATCGATACAATTTTTTGCTCAACATTGGAGGAATTCAAATTATTTCAAAATTACCTTTTGCACAACTGCTATTAATACTGGACAAATACTTCAAATAAATTGACTCAAGCCGAAGTATTGTAGTTGCAAGTGACTGAAGGAAATATTAGTATATTAAGCAATTTTGTGCAACCTGGAAATGTTCACATTTTTAGTTAAAATTATATTTTGTATGGATATAGCACAATATGTATCGTTTAATCACATATAAACCAAGAAATTTCAAAACTATTTTTACATTTTTCAAGAACACTCTAATATATATATATATNNGTAGTAATTATACTGAGCTTTGCGATATCCATTTTAAAACGTTATAAAAAATATGACGATTCTGAAAATCATCATCAGTAAGAAATATGCTGGGAAATAAATATTTACAATTAACTACACTATTATAATATATATATATATATATATATATGTGTATCCAATCTGAAAACGAATTTTAATATTTTACTTAGTTTGAAATGGTGTAGGTGGACGAATTGGATATAGATGCGATCTTTATAATCCTTATATTAATTGTGGTTGAAAAACCTAAGGAAATTCGATTTAATTGTGAAAATTAGGTATTTCATATACAATATTCTTGTATTGTATTTAAAAATCTAAGAATCTATCATAATGAATTAATTTATTTGCATAAGTAAATGCATGGAATTACATTTGATGTAGTTTTCTATTCGTAGCAACAATCATCTCGGCTACTAAATTGAATATGGACCGGAACCGAGGAATTTTTCGGTAGCCGAGGGCGAAAGCTCTTTCTGCTCGGTCGTTGCAAAATGGTTTCTCATTAATTCCTGAAAAGCAATGCTTTGTTATAGTATTCCGAGATGGGTTGGACAGCTTACAATCGAGAATTTCGCCACAACCGATCTTTGTGTGGGCAGAAAACGAAGCAGGCGCCCATGTATTAGCTATGAATGCATTCGCTTTTGACAGTTTGTCGTCATGATTATCGGTGATAATCTCAGAAAACAGGCAGTATATTTCTCGCGAATTCCACCGTGTATTGCTAACCCCAGGTGGAGATTTTGGTAATCGAACCATTGCCATTCCCTTGTTATCCATTCATCCGCTTTGCTTTCACTAATTCCAAAAAAGGAGATAATCATCGCGATGAGTTTCAGTTTTTGGGAGATCGTCTAATTCTTGCAATTCGACCAGACCTGGTGTACGAAGGTAATTACTTGAAAATAAGCCCCAGTTTGATTTGATTTCCTTAACAAAGCCATAGGGTAGGTCAGGCGAGTTTGTTGATTCGGGAAACAAGACTTTTAATTCGTGTTTTAAAACCAAGTCTAATGCATGTATTTGGCAAGGTTCGTACTCCAGTCCTGGGTCTTCTCATTCGTTCACGATTTCAGCATCCGAAAAGATTTTTTTAATATTAAGCTTCTTGTCACAAATCAGTTTCAGTAAATAATTAGAGATCGTTAGCACGTGTTTATTTGGCAGTTCCGTAAACACTACCAGTTCTTCGTCCACTAAAACAGCAATCATTTCTTTCCATCATTTTCTTCCATACAAATGTGGCTAATTTTTCATATCAAAATACAAAGTTTCACCAAAATATTGTTCTTTTTCAACAGAGTCAGCATTTGATTTCAGATACTGTCGGTCAATTGTACTTGAACTCGGTATTTGCACATTTTCTAAAATATCGTCATCCAGTAGGGATTGTAATCATTTAGATGTTTGGCGAATACTCTGGTTGGTCTCTTCTTTCATTCGAACAGCAGGGTTGCAAATGTTTCGCTTTTTTGTTCGCTTGGAACAAATTCGTTGTCTGATTCGCTTAACTCATAATTCGAATCCGAAGCATTATCTGACTCATTATCAACAATTTTCTCAAAATCTTCATGGAGCGCATTCGAGATCCATTAAAAGACTCGTGTTGTTAGCGCCTTTGTTTTTATGTTGCAGCTCCGCAAACCTCTTCTAAACATTCCCAACTGTGGGTAAATGCTCCAATGAACGGAGATAGCCTTGGCTCACCGCACACCTGCTTCGTTTTGTTAAATGGTTTCGATTTTTTGTAGCCATTCTATGTGGCAAATTTAGCTAATTTGCATATACGTTTGTTTTAACATATTTTCTGGCAAATTTCTCGCAATATAACTTATTTATCATAAAGCAACAGTTAATATTAAATAAAATACGTTATTTTACTACACAAAACTTACCTGATTACAGATAAGGACTAACTTTAAAAATGAATTTCAGTAATATTGCGCACCAGAATATACTCGGCGGTCTTGGGGAGGGAAATTTTACGCCATTTAAAATAATTTAAATTTTCCGTATGTATTATTTAATTATTGGTAAGAATTTATATATGCAGAGTATCAGTATGTAAATACTCCACCCTACATGCATGAATCTTATAACAAGATATTGAAATGGTACACATTAATATATATATATATATATATATAAATCCCTTGATCTGACTATAGGAGAATGACTTGCAGGTGCTTGATATGAGAAATATACTTTTCTCAAAAACTAATTATTTCATCAGCCAATCTCTTTTAAGTGCCTTAATGTTGTCTATTCCATTGGCTAAGTGTATAAACCAATAAGCATAATTGAATCAAATAAATTGCTGGCAAAACATAAAATCAATTATTGCTGTAAATGACAAATTTTAGTAATTTGCTTCAAAATGAGCCATACTTCATCTTTTCAAACTATATCAATAGAATTAATCTTTGCCTCAGTATTCTTGGTCTTATATTCAATTTTTGTACATTCATCACATGCTGGAGATTTGATAAAAAATCCAAATCATCATTTGTTGTTTTCATGCAAGTTCTCTCCGTGTTTGATGGCATGAATTGTGCTTATCTTGGATTACGAACTGGTCTTCTTCGACCAATGGGTCTGTATATTAAATTATCATGTTAATCATTAAATATGGAATAGGTAAAGAAATAATGGTTTCTCAAGTACACACATTAAGTTTAGTTTTTCTTTCTATACAAGCATATATACAAGGGCACAGTACAACCCTCGAATTTCAATGTAAAATATCAATTTTTTAACGAGAAATAGTGCTCTTACTAAATGCGTATTATATGTAATGCAAGTCTTCGGCTTTCAGTATAAAAACAAAAAATTTAAACTAATACAAACTCTCTTCATTCTTTGAAGATAGCATAAAGCTATAAATATTATGATATAAAAGTTTATTTTAAAATCAGTGCACCTAATAGCAGACGTCTATCATAGATTCAATTTTATTAATTTTATATGGATTAACTTAAGTAGAAATGAGTACAAAAATATGAAAATTGTCATGCGCTTAAACTAAGCAATTATAACATTAATGACATTTTTTCTAAAATCCTTTGAATATAATTACGCATACAAATGATTAAATTTAGTTACCGGAGTTAATCGAGTTTTTGGTGAGCTATATTTGTATTTTTCCTTGGTATTAAAAAGATTCTCTTTTCATTGAAAGTATGTAAATAATTGCGGCAATATACAAGCTTTTTCTAAAAGCTTCTTTTCATTCTCAAATGTTAGTTTATTATTTCGGGTTCTTCCTTGATTATTAAACTTCTTCTTTTCATATTTGATGTATTTAAAATATTAATTTTTCCTTCTTGCTAGAAAATCTAATAGCATAAATGGATTTTTCTGGCTTCCTCCACTATGTGATGCAACTTATCTATTCAGATCAACCATTTTAAATGTTTTTGTAATATTTCCGAAAGAATGGACACTTTAATAATTTTTTTGAAAGAATTAAATCATTAACTAAAATAATTTAGAATTCTAAATTGTAAAGAAAATTTCTATAAGATATTTAATAAATGAACGATACATTGTATAAATTCAGCTTTCCCAGATAAAAGGGGTGTATTTTTTCTTTGATTTGATGTATACATATATATATATATATATATATATATATATATATGTATATAGGTATTGTAGATCTGTTATTTATGTCAAGTTCTTTCTAAAAAAGCAAGAAAATGAAGGATTGCCTCTCAAAATGATAGCGTTGATTCGTCAATTTTTTCTTGAAATAATGTTGGAAAATACGTGAAAATTGAATTTTTAGATAAACATTTATCCGACTAGTAATTTGTTCAAGTTTAAAATTCACCTCAAATTCAATTTCAACATCAACAGTGAATTATACTAAATATCCCCTTCAGTCATCATGCGTACAATTGAACAGATGTTTTGCGTGGGTAATTTACCCCACTTCAATCATAAAATTAATAATTTCTTTAATATTATAATAATTTTAAACTTGTAATTGCATAATTGGCATATTATGTCATTTTTTAACAATTTTCTGAAAATCAATATTTAGTGTATACTGAAGAGGGCAATGTTCTTAAATTTGATGTCATCTGAGTCACTTTACAAATTACGTCAAATTAAGTCATTCACTGTTTTATGGAAAATAATGCTTAAATTAAAAAAACTTCAAACTTTTTAAGCACATACACGTGTAATTTGGAGACTTGAGTGACAATTTTTGCAAATTTACACGTGAATTATTTTACTAACTAAAACAATTTTTTGTTCCTTAAATAGTTATAATAACCACACAAAAATATGCCTAAATACTACCAGAAAAAAGTTTTGCAATGATAAATGCATGCCAATGTCTGAAGAGGATATATGCTTAAGGCGATCTTACCAGTTTTTTACAAACTTTTATATTTTTAGACAATTCGCAGGAAATTTTAGCCACATGTGTAAAATTAGAAAAGACTCATTTATTCATGGACATTTTCTTTGTCGTATTCTATGTACTACCGATTTTTAGTGTACACACATAAACATTTTTCATTTTTCCCATTTCTAATGAATTTGTTTACAGATAGATTTACCAGATTGAAACCTTGCGTATTGAAATGAAGAAATGTATATCTAAGATTTCGAATCAATTTTTTTATTTTCGAGTCAGGTTTTCTACAATATCTGAAAATAATGAAAATTATTTACTTGTAATCCTTTTTTATATTTTGTACAAACTATTTTCTAAATGATAGGAGAAACGTTTCGACAGGTTTTAGAAATCAAAATTGACATTCGAAATCTGTCTTTGTTTTTTTCTAGCATAAGAATGAAAGTTGCATTAGTTTTTTAGTGTAAAGCCTGAATTTTTCAAGAGAATAAAAAAGCTTAAAATTGTTATATTTAGACAAATGATTATTTTAAGCCCACCAAAATGATTCTAATTATGTATTTACAACTTTATCACACAAATGAAACATGTAATGCAAAAATATTCAATTTTGATATTTCTATGAAGTTTTCTGTTCGAGAATAATTCATTTTATGCATTACAAACCCAGTCTAAGGCATTTTCGAAATCGAATTTTCCTATTTCCCCAGTTTTCTTTTCAAGGACATGCATAGCTCTTTTATTCATTTAAAATTCCACTTACCGTATTTTGGGCGCACAGATAGCAATGCAAAAATAAAAATAAAAAGATATAACAATATTACATGTACTCACTATCAAAGTTGTATCTTGGGTAATTTTATCGTTTGTTGGGGCCACTTAAAATCCATGTTTCATTTGAGGGGTTCCAATGCACCCAAGGTCCAAAATTTTGTTTAAAACTCAAGAATCAAACTACAGTATAAAACCTATAATGAATTATCGAAATTTTATGCTTTGTTTCCTACTGATTTCTTATTGGATTAAAAGTTGCAAATTTGTTTACAAACATGTTGCAAAATTTTTTTGAAATGCTGTTTTTCTTGTGTTTCTCAAACCTTGTCAAGATTTGAATTGTATTTATAAATTAGTTTAGTGTGAATATTCCAAGATTTTGTATTACTTGCATTCAACCAAATATGAAGTTAGAGACACAAGTAGCAAGCATGTTTAAGAATTAGTATTCTATAACTAGAACAAATATACATTTTACTTGAAATTAATACATGATCAAGATTGTTAATTAAATACCTATTTGCAATAAAAACAAATTCGCTTACTACAATTTAAGCAAAACAACATCTATGATTTAGAACAAAGTGAGTTGATATCATAAAGTAAAAGAAAACTTTGAACAAGTATTCTTTTAGTTCAAGCTTGACGGCTGATATCAGAATATAGAAATTGTTAGAAGATTCAAATAATCATGTTCCTTTAAATATTAATTGTAATTTATCATAAATAAGTAAAGTTATTAAGGTTTTTAACACTAAAATCAAATTAGCACACCTGTTTGAAATCGTTTAAGCATAGATAGCCTTATATGCAATACCAAAGAAAATTGTATCAGAGATGAAAATATCTTAAAACAGTGGCGCAGCCAAGAGGTATAGGGTTATCCATAACTCACCAGAATTGGAAATTGGCTGAAATTTTTCGCTCCAAGCCAATCCTGGCCAATATAAATTACAAAATGAAATCGATTTTCATTTTTCAGTTTACTAGACCAACGTTTGGTAATTTAGAAATATATTTAGAAATTAAATGATAATTTTGAAATCTGTCAACTTGATGGTTAACTCAAATCAATCTCATGATTTTAAAAATCTTCAATAGTCTCTTGACAAAAATTTAAATGCTTGTAATTTACAATCTAAGAGAAATATCTAATAATATGAAAAAACCACAAGATATAATATTGTCTTTTTTTATTTACGTTATGTTCACGGTTAAGCGGATTATTAATAAAATATCACAATATATTTCAATATACATATTGACGCATTATTGTACGCTGTACATCACTTTTCAGAATGCATCATGATTAATTTTTAAAACCTAACAAAATTCTGAATTTTGGAGAAATAATTTTTCGTGAAAAACAGAAATATTTAATTTTAGTAATATCATTCTATAAAACGATATAACATTAATGAAGCAAAAAACCAATTGCAGTACAATAACTAAAACTATGTCAGCATCAAATATTCACGTTGTGCGGTATTGATAATACCTAACATGCTGATAAAAATTTCGATTTTATCCTTCCTAATCAGGATTTTTTTGAAAAAAAATTTAAAGTACTAAAAATAGAGTCAAACTTGATTCTCTATTTTGTTTCTATATGATGAATTGTAGGACATTTTTTCAATAAAATCCTAGCAACTTGAAACTTTCAAATGCAAACTTCATTGTCAATACACAAAGTTCAAAATAGCATACCATTGTTTAAGTTATGATTTTCAAGGTGACTTGTAAATAGTCCCTTCATATTACCATAAACCTTAAAATGGATAACCTTCCACTTTAATGAAAAACCGTTTTTCACATTTATAAAATCTTTTTCCAAGACAATTAGCAAATTTGAAAACCTTGTTGCATAGGTAGGTCTATTGGGAAACACAATTTAATACAATTTTGAAAATTTCTCATTAAAGCATATTGCTGTGCCTGACGTTGTTGAAAAGTTTAACAATTTTTCTTCGAAAATTTTGAATTCTTCAAAAAGATTTAAATTCTTTCCATGCCTAATGTTCATGTATTTACAAGGTTTTGAGCCTATAGAAGAAACAAGGAACTTTGACTGTTCTTTGATGTGTGCAAATATATTTTAAACCCATTGAGGGTGAAGTCAGAGGTCGTTGGCTTTTTCACATTGAGAAGAGCATTAATAGTTTTTGAGCTACAGGTGATTAAAAATTTTTTATAGGATTATGAAAAGTGTCCAAAAATTCGTGTACTGTTTTGGGGTTAAAAACAATCTGAAGCAATACATGTGCTGCCATTATATAAATATTCAAGTTTTTACCCATACCTATAATCCAATATAAAAAAATAAGACTAGCATCTTAAGCATGCATTTCATTTAGCAATGATTATTTTTTCTAGTATTAGATCATTATATTTTTATATTAATAAATATTAATATTTTTTTCTGGTGAATTAAAAATGTGATACTGACCACTTAGAAATTACATTTCTGTCACCTCTATTCATTTGTACCGCTTTCTAATAAGACTATGAACGGCGAATACTCATCCATAGAACATTTATTAACAGCACTAAATCCAGGCATAGATATTACTTCGAAGTTAGCCATGAGCTCATAATCGCAATTAATATGGTAATATTTGAAATTGCATTTTTAAAACGATTCATAAATTTTAAAATTCTTGAGCATAACCCATCGCCAGAAATTTTGACTTAGGCCACAGTCATAAAAGTTACAAAAACCAACAGCAACTGGTTTATATATATATATATATATATATATTTATATATATATATCTTTCGCATAATAGTGTGACACACATTACATTCCCGGGTCTATTTTTTATTAGCATTTTTTGTTGTATGAAATGCATTTCGGTCATTGTAATTTAATGGCCTTTACACATCAATTAGTTTTAAAATTGTACATTTGCGCATTAATATAGTGAAAAAAGTATACACATGTTCACAGTCTACTAATATAAACATTAGTGGTCTGTGACATGTTAAATATTTACTGCATGTATCAGGCCTCATCATTATTCAACATTACTCATAATATTCGTTCAAAAGAGTGAATCTTGGAATTCAAGCAACTGTTTCAATAATTTGTCGAATTTATGCATTTAGTCAAATGTTGACAAACATTTAGGGATGAAGCATAAATAATTGCTACATAAAAACTCTTTTGAAATGCATTTAATAAGATCTGCAGCTATGGCCTTTAGAGAAGCTAATTTATTAATTTAGTATTAAGAACATTTTAAAAACATGCAACTATGTAGAACTAATTTAGGGTTTGGATTAAGATTGTTATCAAACCATTTCAATAATTTATAGTTGTATGATTTTATCATTGACAGTGCATTCTATATAATATAGGAGGTTGGCTTCCTATACGATTGATTTCCCTGTAATTTTCTTTCGAAGTTTCCTATATATATATATATATATATATATGCATCAAGAACATCTTGGTATGTATATAATATTAATGCGTTTAGAATTCCTGCATTATTTTATGCAACACTTGTGTATTCTATACACTCAAATGGAACAGTTCTTTACAGAGTTGAAGCGATTTTTGCCTCGACTGACTATGTTGATTCACTTTTACTTGTTTCTTTCAATAAAAAATTTAGCGTGATAAATCACAAATATAGCATACATAACCCAGTAGATGGTTAGTTGAAAAGAACTGTCTTGACTGACAATAGATCTGTTTTATGCTAGAATATATTTTAAAATTCCATTTCTTCTAAATTGTCAAACCACATTATAGCATATTATTCATTCATTTTGTGAAAGTGTACGTTTTTTTCCCGTACTCATATGTATTTTGAGCTGAAACATATCATCCAGGAACATAACATGTTAACGGTTAATCACCGGAAGGAAAATAGATAAGCTAGAAGTTGTTAAAAATAATAATAAAATTAACTTTATTAGAAAGAATTTTACAATAAAAATGAATATTATAAAACTACTATAAAATTGTATGAATGACAGGCAGATCTCGTAAATAGAATGTTATTAGTAGTCCGACTCTCATGAAATGTTTTGATCCATTTTTCTTTTGTTTTTCCACGGCATAATAAATTTGATAATGCGATATATTACAAAGACTATATTGCAATAAATTTATTGATGCAGAATTTCTCACAACATTATTGCAATATAGTTCAATAAATTGCAGCATATTGCAATATTTTTGAAATGTGATTTTTACTGTTAGGTTTCCTATATTATATATATTTTGTTAATTAGCTCTTAAGAAATAAGCAACGTAATGACATTAAAAATAGTCTTTTACCATAGGTTCTAAGAACTAACGACTGCAATAATTAATGAGGTCATATCGTTATTTTCTACATAATGGTTATGCATAATATAATGGAAGCCCATTGCATTTATCTTGATTACAAAGATATTATCACATTAACCTAAACTAAATTCAAATTGGAAGGTATAAAATACTTTTGCAATAGCCAAAAGAAGTCTAATTTTGATTGAATATTGTAATCACAAAACACTTTGAGAGTAAATGAATCAATTAGATTAGCGCGATTATGTTAATTAAGATAATTCCAATAATATTACGATTTTGTCATTTCTCACAGAGAAACAGTTTAACCGCGCATTATTATTTTCATAACTGATTAAAATAACACAAAATACTTTCAAAACGGGTTTTTTTCCGTCAGAATGCTAGATTATATTGGTTGTAGTGTATTTTCCTGGTAGGTTTAATTTATAAAAATGGCATTAAATATAATTCAATCAAAAAGTTGTGCACAAAGTGTAAGTGTGTACGCAAATATTTTTGTAGTGAACTTTACAATTACCTAGAATTTGCTCACAAAATTGTAAGCATATATATATATATATATATATATATATATAGACTATTTTGGTATAACGAACTGTAACTGGAATATCTAAAATCTTAATTTATCTTATGTGAGCAGCTATTTATATATGTTTTATAGACCCCAAACTATAGAAGATTCCAATGTCACTTCAAATTATGTGTCCTATCAAACAAGACGATTTGGGGGCGAGTGGTGTAGGAATACCTGCGTCATTACATAAACTAAAATATATATATTTACATGTGTTAAATTTTTTAAGCGCTGTTCATCTAATTTAATATGCTTATATTTAAATACTGGCCACGAAAACGTGGTGCCATTTCAGTAATGAATGCACTTTATTTCTTAATGTCACTATGAATGAAATAATTCAAAAGGCATTAAAAATCTAGTTTAATGTAAAAACTAAGCAGATGAAATAATTAACTTTCTCGTCCATCTTATACAGTCATTTAAAGAAATTTAAAAACACCTACTAAAAACACTTTATCTACATAAATTAACTTTACTAACAGCCAAAAAAATAGATAACAAAATAAGCGCGTTAATATGTACTGAGAACAATAAAATTACGAGATCGTCAATGATTTGCAACATCCAATACTTCACAATTAATCATGTGGACGAATTTGTTTGTTCGAAATAAAATGTAGAATACTTTGTCAACCGCAAGATGAGTAAAATTTCCACATGTAAATATTTACTAGATTTTAGTTTTGATTTAGTTGCGTTGACTACTATAAATCTAAAATCAGATAGTTAAAATTATTCTTTTTAGGTATCAATATTGAAGATATAAATATTTGGATGTGCAAGATCTCCTTCTTCTTTACCAGAACAATTGGAATATGTTCCATAGTGCATGTACCCTTTCTAACTTTAGATAGATTATTGTGTTTATTCTTCCCAATCTTTTACAAATTACACTTTGGTCCTAAAAAGGCTTGTGGAGTAAGCATAGTGACAAGCCTTCTAATTGCTGTTGTGTGCTCACCCGTGTTATTAACTTACGATTATGTTAACGGTGTTTGCAAGCCAGTGTGGATGAGATATCTGTTCATAATAAATGCAATTGCAATATTTGTTGTTCTGGTTGGAAATGTTGTCATAATTTTCCGTGTAATCCGTTTTAAGCAGCAGAAGTCAAAATCAGATAGAGACAATAAATTCATTTATTGTCTTCTTTTGATATCGTTTTTCTTCTTAGTAACGATTGTATTAATGAACATATTTGTTATATATTCATCCACTATCACTATAGATACAGCATATAACATTGGACGACTGTACTTTTATTATGGAATTACTAACACGAATGCCATCTTAAATTATGGAATTAATTTCATATTCTACGTTATATCAACGAAAATCTTTCGTGATACATTTTTGTCAATAATTCTCTGTAGATAGCAACTCTCTGTCTTGAATAACAATCTATACAAAGTTTTCAAAGGCAACAAACAATTTTATGCTTATCTCTGGAATGAAGAATAGATAATCCGTTGTGTTTCAATAATCCACAGCCAGACATATCATGTTCATTAGCGTTATCATTTCCCAAGCATGCAAGGTATTTCTATTAAAGGTGTTTTTCTTAATCATTTAATCATTTGTGATGCTAAACCTAAGTTCACATTAACTGCACACGTATTTCACCAATCAGAAAAACAGTAGTATAAAATACTATTTGTCAATGGTAACTATAAGTTTGTTAACATTATATATATTATTAGAATATAGCAATTGATTGATTAATCTTCTAGAGAGGAAATTGATGTTTTAATGATATTAAAACAGCCATTACTTAATAAGAATTAAGTAAGAGTAAGCAGATTATGAAAAAAAGGATTTATTAATATTAAAAAATAGGCCCGTGACCTCTGAATTGCGCACGGCACGCCTCAATGGGTTTGGAATATATCACACATATCAAGAAACATTCAAAGTTCTTTGTTGCCTCCAGGCGCTCAAAACCTTCTAAATACATTAACACTAAGTATGCAGAGAATTTAAATTTTTTCCAAAAATTCGAAAATTCCTAAGAAAACTTGTTAATCTATTCAACAATTTCTGTCAAGGCAATAAACTTTAAATGAATTTTCAACATTGCATTAATGTATGTTCCCCAATAGACTTTCCCATGCCCCAAGATTTTCAAATTTGGAAATAAGCTTGGAGAAAATTCTTGTAAATGTGTCCTTTAAGAGGGACGCTAGGCTGTTTAAGGTTAAATAAGTAAATTCTTTTCACGCTCTCCATTGCCTATCGTACATCCACACAATATGATATTTGTAAACCTAGATCAACTACATTACAGGAAATATATGAAATTATATATATTTTGCAAAAATAAAGTTTATATAAACCATTTGTGCTTTAACTTCCATCAATCAAGATCATGTCAAGCCACTCCAACATAGTTTTTAGTAGATGCTGCTCTTATAATCGGTTCACAAATGTGCAAATATTCTTGCACGTATCATTCAAATTGAATTTTTCAATCATATTTATTATTGATGTTCGGCACGGCATTTAAATTTTCTTACCAGCGAGATTTTCAAAGCACTTCATCTTCGACTCCAGCACTCCGCACTCCACAAAACCACTTGAGTTAAAGCTTTAAGTGAATCCTGGCAAAAGATGCGATATAGATGGCATGAAAGCTAAATTATTCACGCAGGCTTAGCTAATGACTTGGACGATAATTCAGATTAAAAGGTCCAAGAGTTTTGGAGTGGTATCGTTAGAGTTCTGAATATGCTTATAAGGCGCACAACATTTAGTGAAAAAATACAAAATCTTACCGCTTTGAAGTAGACCAATCTGTGAATACACTAACCAAGGCAGTAGTGAATACAGAAATACTTCTTAGAGCAGCCCTTGGTAAAATTTATTGCTTAAGCTCAGTAATTTCAAAATTTAATTTGTTATTGCACCATTTTATTGATATTTTTATATGTTCGAGGGGACCCAGGCTAGTTATTATGCACCAATGAGAAAGAATAATAGAACAAATTTACTCTATTTGAATGGGTGATGATGATTAATTCAGTCTATCAATATTAGATTTCGGGAAAATTAGCAATTTAGTACTATTTAGTTGCTATTACAATTGGGTTTATCAGAACACAAACATTTCCAACACGACGCTTTGGCAAATGATTTATTTATATTGCACTCTAAATGAAAAGCAGAGCTAATTAAATTTATCATGTTGTATCATGGCATGTCAAGTTTTAGCCATGTTGATATTCATATTATGTTACAGCCCAAATATATATATATATATACATATATATATATATATATAATTCAGAGTGTGCATAAAGTCCCTACAGGATGTCTATATAGTTATTTTTAAACTTTAAAAAATTCTAATTTTCACTACATTTGTAAGAAACATAATTTCTAAAAAGAATTCGAACGATGTAAATCGATATTTTAAAGCTTTCATTGAAATTATGTGAACGTTTCCATATGCCTTCCATTATTGGCAAAAATATAGTTTTGTAGTTCCAAAAACTACTTTCGTCACTGTCTCCTTAAAAGCGTTCAGCCATTTAGTAACGGTGTTTCTATAAGGAGGTTCATATTGTATTTAAATCTAAAAATTCAGTTCAGCCAACAAAACGACACAGTTTACTCTTTTGCAATTATATATAAATGTAATTGCTTATTTAATAGACTGATTTACCATGCTTTTATATTTGCTTAAGTGATTTTGGTGTAATTGGTTTTAGTTATAATATTATTTTTTCTTTCTTTTTCTGATAATTGCAATAAATTTCAGATTTAAAATGACCTTTAAAGTGTTCTTTAATTCTAGTTTGTAAAAGTCGCTTGTTTTAGAATGTATGAGGCTGAACACTCATCACAATTATATTTTTAAACAATGAAGGAATAGGATCTTTGTTATTTAAAAATGATGACGTCTTTGTTGAAGTAAAATGTTGAAATTATTTTTGTTTTATAATTTTGTAATTTTCTTGAATTTTTTGTTTTAGTTTTTTCCTCGTTGTTCGATGTATGGTAGGCTTTAATATATGTTGCAGTAAGATTGTGAAACTAAGAATTTCATGAAGTCGATAAAATTCAGTGAATTTGTCAAATTATTTCACTTTCATAACCTCATAAAACCATTAAAATACTTAAATACTTCATGTACTTTTTGAAAAAAAACTAAACTTAACCATAGCCCTAACCCAAACGTAGCTGTTTTATGAAGATTTTAAGTGAAATAGCAATTTCACAAATTCACTGAAACGTTAGAGACTTCACGAAATTCCTAATTACACAACCTTGCTGTAACATATATATATATATATACATATATATATATATATATATATATATATATGTATATATATATATATAAATGTGATGAATGCCAGTTGATAAATAAGTACAAGAATAGAATTGAATAGAATATACTCGCATATTTGATTAAAACTATAATAATAAACTGGGAATTTGAAGCCACTTTAACAAAATAATCAATGTTTTGCAACTCTGATTTGATAAAATGGAACAGAGGGGAAAACTGATGTTGGCTTTATAAGCTTCATAACCGCAATGATTAGAATTGGGTAAAACTTTGGAGTCATTAAAGAGATTAAATGATTTCGTGAAAAGGTTTTCTCAAATAGAAGTAGTGATTATCTATCNGTACTAGTCAAATATTTGATTGTTTGTTAATTTTTCACTATAAAAATTGTGTAATTGATCAATTTGGTGATGAATTGAATTTACTGGATTTTCTTTACGCTTTTGTATCAGGTTATATGGAAAGCTAAACGTTCGAGCTCTCAGGTATTCTAGACNCATAACCGCAATGATTAGAATTGGGTAAAACTTTGGAGTCATTAAAGAGATTAAATGATTTCGTGAAAAGGTTTTCTCAAATAGAAGTAGTGATTATCTATCTTTGCGTTCTTTTAAATTTTCCTTGAATTTCAAATTGATAGTTCTACAGCGCCACATATCAGAATGTCAAATACAGCGCAGCAACTATGCATTGTGAAACACGGAACTAAATGTCATTGATATTCACTCTTTGATAGATGTCATTTGCAGTGTTTTAGCATGCAAACTTAAAAGTATATGTGCGATTTAATTACACACTTTACAGATATTTGAAGAATTTGATATGAAAAAAAATTAAATTCATGAATTTCCGAATTGTGATATTTACTTCTAAAATGATCATTAATTTTCCATTAATGGGCATAATTAATTTTTCTCAACCATTTTCATTAATGGATTTTTAAGAAATTTTTTCCATTAAATTAAAATTTATTTTTGACACCCTCTGCTTAATATCACAACATGTTGACATTACCAAACCGGTTTGATGCAAGATTACTTAGATGCATTCTAATATGAATTTTACAATGATTCATTCCCTGCATGAACATCTCTAAATTTTTTATAAAAGAAAATGCCAATCATTTTTGTTTGTAGATTGAGTGACCACTAAGGAGAAAAACACCCCACAGAAACTAAATATATTTTAAAAAATGAACTTGTTAAGCCTAAAACGTTTTGGTCTAATGAAATGTACAAATACTTTTTTCCACAAAATCAAACAATTTTCCCCAAGCCTATTTGGAATGTTGGGTATGTGAGCATATCTATTTGTAAACGCAATGTTGAACATATGTACTAGTGAGAATTACTGGGCTTGAAATACTTAAATAATAAACATTTTCATGGAAAATTCCGATTTTTTAAAAAGTGTCAAAATCTCTAGATCTAATGCCCATTACAAAAGCAGCTATCCTTAACAGTGTCTATGTAGATAGGTTACCCACAATTACTGAGGCGTCCATTAAAGTCAGAATTCATGGTTGTAAAAGAAAGCTCACTACTGTAACATAAACGGATACTCATTCATCTTTTGATGCCTTCAGATTTTGGACATTTCAAATTGTTTGTGTGCTAAAATTGTTTATTTTTTGCAGAGAACCCTTCCAATATTTAAATAGATAATCATCTTATGACTTAATAGAAGTCATTTCACTATTACTCATATTTTGTGCACCACACATATTTTACATCACTCTAATTAATTTTTCTAACATTACTTGAGTAAATTGGCATCATTTGACTACTCAATCTATGATATTTGTCAGCATCATAATTCGCAATTCAGTGTTTTTCAGTAATTTAGATAAATATATATGTATATTAGCATGACCCAAAAGTAGCATAGAAATTCAAACAATCACTTTTAAAAAGCCTACTGTTTTTGTAATTCCAAAGATGCTGCATGATTTTTGAAATAATTTCTAACATTAAGAAATTCAACATAAAATTCTTCAAATTTTATTAAAAAATAACCTTCTAACTGACAAGCAGTTGAAAATATCTAAAAGATAAAAACACCAGAGGATAGATTAATGTCTTCTTTTTTACTATGCATTAAATTCTGGCCCAAGCATGAGCATTTGTGAGTGCACCTACATCTTTTACTCTAAAGCACAGTGCCCTTTAATGGGGCTTTCTAATATTTCAGGCAACAGAATTTGCAAAAATGGTAAGCAATACAAAACCAGAAACACTATAAATTTAGACGTTTAAATGTGTAGTTGGAAGTTGCTTTTTTGAAATCATTATATTTCTAACTTATTCATGTTATTCTATACTTACATTTTGGTAAATAGTGATGCTTTATGAAACCTTTATCCTGACAAAATAGAACAAAAATTTCAAGGAATCACTTGAATATATTCAGCAATACCTTAGATAAAATTGTAAAAAGAAATTCCAATAAGATATTACACCAGAGTTATTACAGAGAAAGCATGAAATATTATATCATATGACAACAAAATTGTGCTTAGGTTAATTCATATTTAAGAAGGATGAAATTTCTAGTGTGCTCTAGTGGTGCTCAATAATATAGCTATGCACATTCCCCCTATAACAAAGTTCATCCTCAATATACTTCAATTAAATTCTCACTTCACTAAACAAACAAGAAAATTTCAAATATTACTGGATTAAGTTGGCTAATATTGAAGTGCAATAAGTCATTATGGATGTTAATGAATCTGTCTACACCACTAGTGATGAGGTAATCAATAAATTACTATTTGTGAGTAGAGATGATGCTAAGTTATTTTCAATGCATAGTTTATCAATATAGAGTTTCTCAAAATCAGAAAACTAATTGATGTTATAATCCCAATTATTTGTAACATTCTGTGCTAGTTCCCTTGCATTTTGTATTTTCAAAATTTTAATGCTTACAAAATTATAACAATCATTATTTTTAGGCAGTATGTGACATTAACGAATGATGGTCATATCTCCTATTTTGAGATAAGCAGATTTGAGTGTAGAGGATCTCAAAATGCTTAGGTTCAAATTGCAAATTTTCCACTTGCCAAGGGCGCCTTGACTTAGAAATAATAAACATTAAGTCACTGCACATCACACATTAGGTTTTACTGTTTTTTTCAAATACAGTGCCATGCAAAAGTTTTAGCCATTCATGTAACCAATAGTTAAATAGTAGTTTATTTCAGTTCTGATTAACATAATCAAAACTTGAAACATTTTACATAAAGCCCAGGTCATGTGCTTCCTTGAATAGATTATTGTATGTTTTTGAACAAAGTGAATGCTTACTGATAGTAATGTTTTTAAGTAAAAATTTGTTTACAGCTGTGCAGAAATTTTAGTAAGTCTCATAACCCAAACATACACATTAGTAAAAACTGTTTCAAAATAAGAATAGCTTTTTATAATAACAAAATAGCAACAAACCATACACAAGTTTGAGTTAGTTTAAGTGTCAAAATGTATATAATCATAAAGATTTTTATCTACCAAATATGAAATTTAAATCACATTAATGATTATCACAATTAAATAAAACATTTTTTTTTCACTTTACATGGCTTGTAACTTTTTGCACACTTGTAGAATTTTCCATAGCTTTTCCACTTTATTCATTTTTTTGCTTTATGTGGTTTGTCACTTTTTGCTCATTTGTTGGGAATATTTCCTTTTCCTTTTTGTGTTTTGTTGTAGTGTGTTTTTGTCTTTTCACACATTATGACTTGCTTTTGGTATATTTTCTTTTCCTCTTTTTGTTTTTTTGTGATTTTTTTGTCTTTTCACACAATATTAATTGCTTTGGGTATTTTCTTTTCCTCATTTTGTTTTTTTATGATTTTTTTGCCTTTTCACCCAATATTAATTGCCTTTGCTTAATTAGATAACACCAGTATTGTATAAACCTTAAAGAAAATGAATATAACAATTGCTGCTAACATTATTCCTAACAGTTGCAGTTATTTATTGATCTAAAAAATTGGAAAAATGAAACTCCAAGTTTCTAAACTAAAAAAAATTTTTTCAATACTATTCACAGATTTACAATGATAAAAGCAGTAGCATTTCCATTTTTTTTCAGTGAATGAGTAGTTTTTTGATAATCACAAATGAATACATAATGCCATTTCAAAAATGAGTCAATTAGATGTCATAAAACTTGCAAAACAAATTTTTATTGCTAAAAGATTAACAAATTTTCATAAAAATACATTTATGAAAAAATTATTAAATTTATTGATTTTAGAGAGCAAAATACTCCTACACAGTTTGCAAAATAGCATTAAATGTTCATGAAATTGAAGAATGTTTATGATTATTAAAGTAATTCTACACGATATATAACTTGAAATGATAAGAAGCAAAGTTTCTAAATTAAAAGTGAATATCAAAGCTATATAAAATAAATTTAAGCACATGTATAGTACACAAAACAATTAATCTAATTAATATACATGTATATTTGTAATTACTTTTGAGATTACATAAACACAACAGCAATCATTAAAAGATTGAAACTATATTTTGTAAATTAGGTATTAAAACAATTTAGGAACATTTTCCTGAATACAAGATAGTGTGATATATTTATAATTATAGAAATAAATAGCTTAAATTTCAATTATCAGCAGCAGATAAAATGAAATAAATACTTCTTCAAGGCGGTTTACTCATTACATACAAATATAAAATATATATCTTGAAATATGCAATTAGGAAAATCGGATTTTAACTCTATTATCCCATTAAATGTTTTAAAATCATATAGAGATTGAGAATTTTTGAAAAAATATCTGACCTTGTTAGAGTTTCTAAAGCATAGCATTAGAGAGAACACCTTTTTTTTAATTTTCAAGTGTTTTTCCTCTATTAAGATCTAAAATATGTATTTTTATTACTAGATTTAGCTCCAGTTTGTGATGTATTGCTACACTTTTTCTTTTTTTATGGTTTCACTAGTACATGTTTTAACACAATTGCCAAATATTTGTTTTGCATTAATAAGATAATATTACTAACATTGTTTCATGTGATTATAAATTAGTATAAAAATTTCATAATTTTTGTACACTTTTAATATCTTTGCTAACAAAAATTTGTATTAAACTTGTTAAAAATCAATTGTTTAAAGGAGAAAGCATTGTAGAGAAAATAATTCCAAAAGCAAAACTTAAAACATTATGAATTTTACTTTCACATATATTGATTATGTGCATTTTTTGGAATATAATTTCAAGATCTATCCATTTAGAAACATAAAGTGGAAGGGTATGCAAACTCTGTGCAAGTATTTGTTTTGTACAATCAATAAATTTAATCATTTTTCTGTAACAGTATTTTTTATGAAAATTTGTTAGTCTTCAGTAATTAAAAATGTTTTGCAAGTTTCATGACATCAAATCTATTGGTTTTGAAATGGCATTATGCATTCATTTGTGATTATCAAAACTTACTCATTGACTGAAGAAAAATGTGAATGTTAATGCTTTTATCATTGTAAATCTGTGAAAAGCATTTTGTTTTTAGTTTAGAAATGTAGAGTTTCACTTTTCCACTTTGTAGATCAATACAGAAATGCAAATTTTAGGAATAATGTTAGAAATGATTTTTTTAACATTTATACAACACATATGTTATTATATAGTTTTCTCAAAATTCTGCATCTCATGAGCATTTGAAAGTTCATACAATTTACTATTTTGAAAGGCAAGTAAAGATAATTGTTTTTTACATTAATGCCATTTGTGTCAAGCCAAGGAATTAATTTGTTCTGAGATATTTTTCTTTTAGTTGAAAACTCATAAATGTGCAATACTATTTGAATAATAATAATAATAATCAATGGCTTTACTTAGCACCTGAATGCATAGACAACAAAAAAATA
>CABFPE010000128.1:300648-319783 GCA_900660155.1 Hofstenia miamia | reverse complement strand
GGGCAACGGCCCCCCTGCCCCCCCGTATTCCTTAGCCCCTGCCTGGTAGAGGATATTACATTTGTATGGAAGTTATTACGTAATCAAGTTATATTCTGGATACGAATACCAAGTCGGTTTTCCAATACATTAATTGAATTTTTGAAAATCAATTCGAAATATAACAATTGAACTCGCAGGGCACAATTACAGAAACAAGCGAAATCAACACACACACAAAAACTGATAATTGGTGTAATTCAATGACTACATAATAATCGTGACTTTATTGAGATGAGCTTCTTTTGTAATTTATTTATGTAATTTGTTTATATATATGTGGCCCAGTGGCCCAGTAGACCCAAAAGTACTAGGGAAAAATTAACTCGGGGGCCCACTAAAAAATCCCTGATCCCGCGACAAAGTTGCAACTCTGATACACAACTCATGACCAACCTTGATTATTGCTAATTGCCTAGTAAAATGTAAAATAGAGCAAAGGGTAAAATATTGATTTTTATTTTAAGAATAATTAATCCACAGAAATTATCATTTCAAAATTACTAAATAATACTGATTTTAACGATTAGTTGAAGGATTTGTATATCAAATTGCTTTGGAAATGAAGCTGTACGAATAATGTAGCATAATCCAACCAAAACACAAACATCATGAAAGAGAGAACAAGATCGAATGAGAGATTAATTGATTTTATTAATTTTGCATTTTGTTGAATTAGCATGAAACCAAGTCATGTAATTTGAATTTGGAATTAATTTTGTAAAGCAATTACTCGTCACCTTAACTTTTTACAAATCACATGTGGACGATAAAGCTTCACGTCGATTTGCTATCGCCATATTAACGCAGAACTTTCTGCAATTGGCAACACAAAAACGGTGACAGGTACTTGTTTGTTGATAACTATGTTTATAAAAAATTACTATAAATATGCAACATGAAGAGAGAAATGTTGATAGAGAATAAACTCCTTGTTACTCACTTATTTTCATTTGGTTTGTTTAAATGCGCAGCTAGGCATTTTGTGCTTGTAGCAATCAAAAGGCTGTTGCGAGGGATAGAAATGGTTGTTGCCTAGATCAATACAATGCATTTAATTTACGGATAGGTATAAGGGTTTTTCACTCATTGCCTAGCTGGCTATCGATCGCTTTTGTTGTTGCATATAGTAACAAACTCGAAATAAGGGTACATTCACACAGAAAGCTTGCAATATAGCGCTTGTATTTTTAACACATGTTTTAAGATAGTTGAAATTCACACAGAAAGTGAGCGATAAAGCCAATCTTGAGATTTAAACAAGAGGAAATAAAGGAGGGTATTCACACAGAGAGATTGCGATATCGCGCTTGTAATTTAAACAAATGTTTTAAGATAGTAGCATTCACACAGACGGCGTGCGCTTGCTATATTTTTTAACACATGTTTTAAGATAGTTGAATTCACACAGAAAGCGAGCTTGCGCTTGCGATAGATTTCTAGCAATGTATTAATACGAGAGTGTTCACACAGAACGCGAGCATTTAATTGCTATTAGGAAAATATTCAATAATATTCTCTACACATTGTTAAATTTTATTGCATTTGAGCTAATCAAAGTGGATAATTTTTAATATGCAAACATTATTACAATTTAATTGATCTTAATGTAAATAACTAACTGAAAATCATTTGATACAATTGAATCTATGCGATTAGACAGCCTATTAAATTCTTCATTAAAATTATTGTTTTTCTTAAATTATTTAATATTTTGATAAACCTTAATGCAATTTATATTTTTTGAAATTCTAAATTACGGGCGAATTAAAAACCTTTTTCTAATTTAGGCAGATTTTTAAGAGTATAGAAATCAAAACATTTTTTATTAATAGCAGTTACTATAGTTCAACTAGTAAATGCTATAAATAAAAAATGTTGTGTACAAAACCTATTTTACAAATATGTTCAATAATACCATTTTTGTGATAATATTAAATAATAATTTGAAAGTAAATACATTATAGGTACTTCGTACAAATTTTTGGCATGAATTTAAATTATTGGGAGATGTCATCGTCAAAAATATTTAGCATGTTTAAAATCAAATTTACAATCTTTTACAATCGCGCACTCGCGCGCTTTCTGTGTGAATAGAACTATCTTTAAACATGTGTTAGAAAATATCGCTCGCGCTAGGCTTTAATTGGGATTGCGATAAATCTTTCTGTGTGAATGCTCTCTCAGTAACTCAACTGTTTAAATCTCTAGCGAGCCCAAGCTCGCACAATCGCGCTGTGTGAACACCCTGGCTTTAATACATTGTTAGAAAATATCGCAAGCACAATTGCGCTGTGTGAACACTCTGGCTTTAATACATTGCTAGAAAATATCGCAATCTCTCTGTGTGAATACCCAAGATTTAAAGCTAGCGCAAGCTCGCTTTCTGTGTGAACGGAAAAAGCTCGCTCTAGCAAGCACAATCTTTCTGTGTGAATGCACCCTAAGGCAAGATCGCCAACTCTAGGTATGTTAACTACTATTTATCTTATTTTAGATCTAAATTGTTAACAGTGTTAGACCCATAATGACCGAAAACGACCTTGTATATGTTAATGTTACTATTTATCTGATGTATGTTTTTTACCGTAGGTTAGGAAGCTGCTATTAGTTGTAGATGGTTTTAACTCCTTTTTATTTCGTTGCAGCTGGTGTCAGTCATTAGTAATTCGAATTGATTACTATTATATGTAGGGTAGGAAACTGCTGCGTTATTTACTAGATTTTTCCATCAGCAGTTAGTGTCAACGAGAGGTTGCGTAATTATGCTATTAAATTACACATCAATGAGACTGAGCTATTAAGTCGAATAGTGTCTGTCCGTTCTTTATTATCGCATAGTTAGGGTACACATAACAAAAATAGTTCTGTGAGAATGAGCTGAGTCGATCAATGGATGGAACTCTACTCTGTTGCAGTTGGGCGGATGGCTTCTTGGCGATCAGATACCGCTTCAGGCAGTGAGCCCATTGTTAACTGGAGTCTCTCTCATACGGTTACCTAAATAGTTGCTGTTACATGTTACTCTTATATTGCATGGATGCTAAATATAGTTAGCATGAACAATTAGAAAACGTGTACATGAGACAATGAAGGTTAAACTCGATAGACATTACCCCATTTGAAAGAAACTGTAGTTGATGATCCCTAAATAGTTCTAAATTAACGCACATCTTGGCCTGGGTGATGATTCTACAATAAAGACATTGCATGATTTAAAGATATAATTACAGTAAGGTGTTTTATGTGGATCATATCCACACTAGGGCTGTTACTATTTTGCTTTTTTGCATTAAAAAAAATAAAAACCCTTATATTCCTGGTCAATTGCATCTAGATGATACTAGGAACAACAGTGTATAAACAATTTAACAAGTTCCCTTCTTATTTTTTCATTGTTTGCACTTCTACTGGAATAATTTAGAACATATTGAATTTTTTTAGAACATGTGAATGAATTAATTTACATATCTGCAGCGAGGCAGCATATGTAGGATTCGAATTCGTAATATTTTTTGGCGGTTTGGTAAGGGGTGGTTTCTTATTTTCCATTGATCTATTGCGTCTTGTTTCGAGCACTATATAAATTGTTTCAGTAAACGCCATTGTATTATTTTTTATCTAGCACAGTTCCTTTGGTTTGACATAGATATGGTTGAGGAAAAGGATTTCCTGCAGCAGCGTAAAATATCTACAGTACATTTCTCTTCAAAACAAAGAAGACCCAAGCGTTCCATTTGTTAAAGAGATTTCTAACCTCACATATATGCCAAAAAATTGCCAAATTTTTGGAAATTTTTCAATTCAGCTTTGACTATATTGAATTAAAAAAGTTCAAATATAAAATTTCTCAGGCAAGAAACTAAATTTTCCTATTCTACGAGTTAGAAACTAAATTGAATGATTCAGCTACATAACAAAACAAAAAATCAAACTAAAAAATTCAAATAAATGGTTTCTCAATTCATTCACCAAGATGAATGGAGAGTGGAAAGCCTCAGAGGATAAAGCTCTTTCCATTAGGCATATTTCAAGGTACAGCAATATGCCTTCTCCATCTCAGATACATGTTCATTTAATCTACCTCCATTAATATTTCAAAGTCTCCTTATATTGCTCCAAATCGATTTTCACCTTTTCTTGCTACCAATCCCACTTAGTCTAACCGTGGCCTTATTAAGAAATTTGGAAATACTTTGAAAATTGAGAAATCGATAGCAGTGTCATAAACATCTCTGCTAATTTACCGTCTGGTTTAGCTCACCCAAGCTCAGTTTTTGGTTTATCTCATCTGCTAATTTCTGATTGGGTGATGGCTCAAATTAGCTTTTCAGCCAATTTATTTCCGCAAGAATTGAAATGCCGAAATTAGCCACTTGACATTTGCATTAAGCTCACTAATTTTGAAAATTTTCCTTCCATTATTAATGAATTTTCATTTATTTTCAGCAAATGTTTTCTAAACCAGCTTAGTATGGTCTTTGCGAATCCCAATCATTTCTGCTTACAATGTAAATGGTCAAGCTCAGCTAGCAAAAATGGTGCTTTTTGTAACACTGATTCATGGGTAAATTTGCTGGTCGTTGCTCTGAAAACGTTGTTGATGTGCCTGAAACATGTGAAAACATTAATGCAGTGAAGCATCATATTTTTGAAAAATAATCATATTTTTGCATTCCTAATATTAAGATGATAATACAACAGAACTTTTGGTATATGTTTTTTAGTACTTTAGTTATGAACATTAAAACACTTTTTATAGAAGTCATTAACAATTGTAGGTGATGCCTGGGTAAGTTGTAATAAATTATTTATCAGCGCATTATAATTAATTCACGTTGCTTAACCCTTAATGCAATGAGTTATAAAATGTCAATAACGCACTGAGGAGAGGGGCGATTTCGCCCCCTCCCTCTTTTCTTTCAAAATTATTAAGGTTAAAGTAATGAGCTTTGGCACAGTGAAAGATACACCTTTGAACTACATATTTGCGATTTTTCAAAAAATGTATTCATTAGTTTCGATTTTATATGCAAATAAAATTGTGACGTCATCAATTTTCTGAAAATAAAGATGAAAAGGAACTTAAGTTTAATTGAGTATTTAACAATATGAAGGAAACAGATTTAACTTCATTACTTCTAATTGTTTTCAAAGACTTACTCTAACAGGAAAATAAAAACATTAACCCATGGTCAACCAGAATTACCTAGTCACGACCGCCATTTTTCATAATGTTAAATCAACTGACATTTCTAAAATGAACGAGCTAAGATTTTTGTGAGATGCTACAGACTAAACTAAGTCGTCGATTGAGATTGCCAACACAGAAATCATTATCATTTGCATTTCATCAATAAATGTCTCGCAAAATTCAACCTGTCTATCATAGTCGTCCTCCCAAAGTGTGCGTACCAGACGTGGAATATAAGGCTTGAATTGGGACATCTTATATATATTACTAAGGATTGCTTTATTAACAGCTACCGAAAATTGGAGAAATAGCATAAATATTGATGAGTTTTCAGCAACTGCATGTTTAGATCTATCCAAAGCTTTTGACGATCGACCATGAAACTTTAATTAAATAATAAAAATTCTATGCTTCTCAAACTATTTTCTTAATTTTAGACAAATACTTAAACTAAGTGGCATTTTCTCTTACTGAGCGTTTATTAAAAATGTTTCACGAGGAAAATTTTTGGGACCTTTAGTATTCAACATGTATGTAAACGATTTGAATATTCAGCCGACATGTAATGTTATACAATATGTCGACGATACTAAATTATTTAGTTCACATAGGTCTTCTGAAATCAATAACGTTTTGTGAAAAAACCACAGGTTTCTACCCATGCGATGTTGTCTTTACTAATGAAGCTTTTCTACCTTCAAAAACTTCCTTATTTTTGTAAAAATACCCAAATAGGTCTCTACCAATGAGAGACAAAAAATCCCAGAAAAATCACAGGAACTATTTCAGCCACTCCAGCTCAGACAAAGTCAGAATATGTACAGAATTTGGAACTGAAACCGAACTGATTTTTTAAACCCCTACCCGAAATTTTCCAATATGCACAGCATCTTGCCCGAATCCTACCCGAAATTCCGGACAGCAAAGTGATCTTCAAAATTTTAAACGAATGATAATGCATTGTTTTCCTTTTAGACTTTTAATGCACTGCTTATAATATTAAATCCCATTCTTTGGTTGTTTCCTGGTAGGAAAAGAAATCTAATGAATATTAGAAATAATTTCAAAGGAACTGATTCTCTTACTATTTTTGTTAATATGAATAATGACAATAATAGTTAAGATGGGCTAGACCCTGCTACAATGGGACACACTACCTATGGCTATTTACCATGCGGAAATGAAGCGATTCTATAAGACGCCATCTAGTGACGAAACATTTTTGACAAAACTGAATTGAGCAAATTAATTTTTTGACGAAGTTTTTATTTTTTAGGCAAACTGACATATTTGCTTTTCTTAATATAGTTATGACATGTTCATTGTAANGATGCTACAGACTAAACTAAGTCGTCGATTGAGATTGCCAACACAGAAATCATTATCATTTGCATTTCATCAATAAATGTCTCGCAAAATTCAACCTGTCTATCATAGTCGTCCTCCCAAAGTGTGCGTACCAGACGTGGAATATAAGGCTTGAATTGGGACATCTTATATATATTACTAAGGATTGCTTTATTAACAGCTACCGAAAATTGGAGAAATAGCATAAATATTGATGAGTTTTCAGCAACTGCATGTTTAGATCTATCCAAAGCTTTTGACTATCGACCATGAAACTTTAATTAAATAATAAAAATTCTATGCTTCTCAAACTATTTTCTTAATTTTAGACAAATACTTAAATTAAGTGGCATTTTCTCTTACTGAGCGTTTGATTAAAAATGTTTCACGAGGAAAAATTTTGGGACCTTTAGTATTCAACATGTATGTAAACGATTTGAATATTCAGCCCACATGTAATGTTATACAATATGTCGACGATACTAAATTATTTAGTTCACATAGGTCTTCTGAAATCAATAACGTGATCACGGGGACTGAAGGGAACTTGGCCCTACACCCGCACGTTTTGCGAAAAAACCACAGGTTTCTACCCATGCGATGTTGTCTTTACTAATGAAGCTTTTCTACCTTCAAAAACTTCCTTATTTTTGTAAAAATAACTGAATAGGTCTCTACCAATGAGAGACAAAAAATCCCAGAAAAATCACAGGAACTATTTCAGCCACTCCAGCTCAGACAAAGTCAGAATATGGTACAGAATTTGGAACTGAAACCGAACNCGGACAGCAAAGTGATCTTCAAAATTTTAAACGAATGATAATGCATTGTTTTCCTTTTAGACTTTTAATGCACTGCTTATAATATTAAATCCCATTCTTTGGTTGTTTCCTGGCAGGAAAAGAAATCTAATGAATATTAGAAATAATTTCAAAGGAACTGATTCTCTTACTATTTTTGTTAATATGAATAATGACAATAATAGTTAAGATGGGCTAGACCCTGCTACAATGGGACACACTACCTATGGCTATTTGCCTTGCGGAAATGAAGCGATTCTATAAGACGCCATCTAGTGACGAAACATTTTTGACAAAACTGAATTGAGCAAATTAATTTTTTGACGAAGTTTTTATTTTTTAGGCAAACTGACATATTTGCTTTTCTTAATATAGTTATGACATGTTCATTGTAACAATGTTTTTAATTATGCAACACTCTGTATTAAGGAAAATAATTCATAGATGCAAAACCCAATACTTGGGTATAACACTTTAATTTTGTATAGACGTACATTTCAACATGTATTAATATTAATTTTCACAGACAAAACATATGTCAATTGCAAAAATAAAAGCTTTTTAAAGACTTGAATCGATAAATGTTTCCAAGTAAAAATAATTTTTAAAATAAATATAAATACATGCTTCCACAGATGCATACTCTCACCATACAGAGAAAACGAACATTTATAAATAATAAATTTATTTACAAAGAAAATATTGAATGCACTACTAAATGATAAAGTTCGTATAGCGAATTTCATCTACAGTTCAATGAACAATGATAAAATTTACTTTGATAAATTTAAATTTAAAATTTCAATTTTGAATAAAATTTGAAATCATTTTTTTGATGCAACATAAAAGATTATAAAGTAAAAAGGAGTTTTACTAATTTTCAAACAATTCTCAGTTAGTGCTGACATTTTGCATAAATTATTTTTACATTGCTTGAATTATACATTAATTCTGAAATTGCATCTCAATGTAATCTCATGAGATGTATCAGCGATAACCTAATGAGACATCTGCAGAACATCAGCATCCTAAAAGCGTCTCACTGGGATATGAGACACCTGCGACATCAATAGGATGAATTAGGATGCATTTGCGACACTTGATTTTTGACTGGGTTGTATCTGGTCCCAGTTTTCCGCGGACACTGCCCCAACCATATGTCCACCACTGTGTCAATGTTGTAGTTGTTACAATTTAATTCAAATTATTTCAAAAAAATAATAATCCATAGTTTTAAATATATTTATTGCATAAAAAAGGAATCTATATTAATGATGCAATAAATTGTATTATGTTTAAAAATATATTACCATAGTGTTTACGAGTTAGTTTATATATAGTTGCCAAATATTTGGTAGAATGTTTAATACTATGTTTTGCTGTGGTGGTACAGATGTCAAATACCAATAATGGAAACAATAATGGGCCATCAAAGGACCATGAATCCTTGTTGGTTGGATTCGTTCTTCTAGAGGTGTGAATATTTTTCATACCACATGTGAGTATCACACGATTTACCAAGATTAAATTACGTTGAAAAATTTCTGATCTAAGTATAACTAAAATTAATAGATTCAATATTTTGATACAAATTTTGAACTAGTAAATGCATATAAAATTAATTTAATTTGATCACTGGTAAAAATGTGCTATAAGGATGCACCCTCATTATATATTACGAAATCAGCTACTGAATGTGAAGTAATTTGAATTCTCAAACTTTACTTTTGCGGAGTATTGTGTATTAAAATATTCTCAATTATCACATTTTCATTGGAGTACTCACACACACTTAGTACCGGTGCCTCTAAAATACAACTGTAACTAAATTTGAGCGCATTTTTGTATGAGTAATGGCTAAAATCAAACACTAAAAACACCAAATTTTAATTCCTGAAATTTTGAAGGTTAAGAATCGTGTAGTAACTAACCTGCTCTGTCAGTGCCCACATGCTGGAGGGAATTACACCACTGCCATTTAACCGATCTGTTCCGGTTCTTCTGTTTTTGGTGGTATGGCTCTGTCCAAAATATTGAAGAACATATAATCTGAAGGTTCCAAGCAAATTTTTTGGTAGTTGTATTGAATGCTTTTTGTGTTTATCTTTGAAACACTCTAACTTTTTGCTATTTTATTCAGTGATGACTATTATTTTCTTTGAGACCACTTTTTGGCATTAGCTTGGTTAAAGGGATAAATTTAGAGATAGAAAGCATTGAAACTTAACTTACTGCAAACAGTGAAATATTATAAAGGACTCCTAAATTTAGAACATACAGCACACTTAGATCTAGACAATATAAACCTCTGGACAAAGATATCATCTTGATCGACTAGACCTGTTTGGACTGCGCACGGCACGCCTCAATGGGCTTGGGATATCTTCGCACTTATAAGGAGACATGGCTTCAAATACTTCTAAATACACGAACATTAGGTATGGAGAGAATTTAAATCTTTTCAAAAATTGGAATGTTCAAAGCAAAATTGTTAATCTTTTCACGAACTTCAGACTCAGCAAAATCCTGTGCAAAAATGTATATTCAAATAGAATAGGCCAATTTGATTTTGACACGTAGGAATAGAATATGTTTCTCTTTTAACTTGAAGATAAACATAGCCATAGTTGTATGTAACGCCTATTTTCAAAGATCCGCTTAAAACCGATTAAAAGCCGCTTAAATAAAGAAAAAACCTGTTCCGGTTAATTTGTATTGGAATTACCAGCACAAATCTAAAGATAGTCTGAAATAACTGTATCCATACTTTCATTGTTTGTTTAGAATTAACAACATTAACACGCATGTTATTCATATTATCCCATGTTAAGATACTTTTAAATTCAGTTTCAAAAATGATGTTATCAGCATACTTGAAAATTGAATTATTGGAAATGCTAGGTTTTAAATCGCTTAAGAATAAACAAAGGGAGAGGTCCTAGAAGCGTTCCTCTGGCACACCACATTTGATCGAAGAATAATGACTATAATTATTGCGCAATTTCATTAAAAAGACAAGCATTATCTTACATGTACCTTTTGCAATACGGTTTTTTACCTACTCAAATAGAAGTTTTGATATAATGAATGGATCAAACTCTCATTATTTGCAACGTGTGTTGTGATGCGAACAAAAAGAGTGCTTACATCAATGCTGCTATGAATTCCTTGAATATTGTTGAAAGAGTGGATTCAGATGCTGAATCCATTAAACTATCGACGAAGCAGCATGCCTTGAGCAGAACAAGCGTGCTTGTTAATGAGTTCAAAAGTTTAACTCAAAACTTTCTGCATCAAGAAACATACAGCAAACCAGTGATGACTATATCGCACTAGAACTCGTATTACAGGTTTTTCTGAAGCAACCGGTCTCGATATGTGGGATAGAGCAAAGAAGGATATGGACACTCTCAGAAAAATCATTGCATATCTCGGTTCTGACATATCTATTGTTTCGAACATTTCAAATTTGAATGTCGAGTTTGAGTGCACTTATTAATTATTTTAATATCAAAAATGTCACAAATTGCATCCAATTTGCATGATTCGTTAAGATTTAAGTAGTTAACATTGAAATCACCTAAAATACTTATGTATTTCTTTTCCGAAATTGCATTTTCAATTTCTAAAGACTTATAATTGTAAAAGTGGGAAACATAGTTTTTATTTGGATTGTAGGAAACATTTAGTAGTTTGNTATCGACGAAGCAGCATGCCTTGAGCAGAACAAGCGTGCTTGTTAATGAGTTCAAAAGTTTAACTCAAAACTTTCTGCATCAAGAAACATACAGCAAACCAGTGATGACTATATCGCACTAGAACTCGTATTACAAGTGTTTCTGAAGCAACCGGTCTCGATATGTGGGATAGAGCAAAGAAGGATATGGACACTCTCAGAAAAATCATTGCATATCTCGGTTCAGACATATCTATTGTTTCGAACATTTCAAATTTGAATGTCGAGTTGGAGTGGACTTATTAATTATTTTAATATCAAAAATGTCACAAATTGCATCCAATTTGCATGATTCGTTAAGATTTAAGTAGTTAACATTGAAATCACCTAAAATACTTATGTATTTCTTTTCCGGAATTGCATTTTCAATTTCTAAAGACTTATAATTGTAAAAGTGGGAAACAGTTTTTTATTTGGATTGTAGGAAACATTTAGTAGTTTGGCTTCCGAAGAATTAATTTTGGAATTTAGGGTCAATGCAAAGGGATTAAAAAATTTCATGTTTCAATTCGAGATCACTTTTGCTTTTCGATTTCATTGATTTTGGAATAACTATTAATAAACCACCACCCCTTTCTAATCTATTTTTTTAATGAATTTCAAACAAACTAGGGTTTGGATTATATAATAAATTTATATTGTCGTGGTCTTTTAGTCAGGTTTCAGTAACTAAGTATATTGCATAATTACCAATTTTGCATAGATATTAATAAATTCAAGGCGATTTGCACAAAGACTTCTAGCATTTATGTAAACGAATTTGAAATTGTTTTTGTAGTTAGCCATAATATTTTTTGCGACTTGATTATCAGTATATAATGGGCCCAGATTAGTTTCTACATCACCTGAGAGTAAAATTGTTAATTTGATGATCTCAGTGAGCTGAAAGATTGTTAATTTATATATTTAAGTACACCATAATTTGATAGATGTTTTGTTATTATATTTTGATTATTGTAGCTAAGTTTTAGGGATACAGATGTAATATCTAGTTGCCCTTTAAGTACAATTACAATGAAATTCAAAAAGAAAAAGTAACAATAAATGTATCTGAAGAACGCCATGTCTATTTTGGTAAGCTATGTGGATTCGGAAGAGATCGAAGTGTTGATCAGGAGAAATATTTCAATATATAAAATAATAAACTAATATGATTTACCTCATTACTTCATTGTACTGCTATGTTTGCAAAGTAGAGAAAAAGACGAGTGCCTTGCTATGTTTTTCCTCAAAACATGCTTTGTAGTCAATATAAATGGACAATTTGCTCAATTAAATAAACGTTAAATCAAAGCTGTTTAAATATAAATATAGACTTTAGATATCAGTCTATCAGATTCCGAGAGTGAAGCATTAATACCTTTTCTTCTCGAATGTCTGTGCTATGAAATTCAAAAATTTTAATTAATCGTTAATTCAAAAAAAGTAGTGAATGATTGTGCGAGAACCAAAGAAATCTTTTAAGATTTGCGTCATAAGCTGATTCCTTGAGGAGAAAGATAGATGCCATCACTAGCTAAGAGGCTGAAGTTGACAGTTCGATATGATAGGAGAAATTTGTTAAGGAACGAGATAACGTTGAACTTCTTTGCAGATAGATTGACAAGGATTCTATTAAATGCAACAATTGTAGGATTTTTCTTTAGAAGTGAGAATTTACCAACTGGCGTGATTTCCAAGAAATAAATAAAGCGTGGAGAAAATTTGAGACTTATCAGCGAAACAATGTGATTAATATTGGATTTGAAAGTTGGGACATCAAGGGAATGTAGAGCATCGATGAGGCCTGTGTTTATAAAGACTGTTGANTGGCACAGACTTTAAGATGCTGCTACCAATTATTAATGAAGTGGTGTTGGGCTTAATGTTTTTTACTGTTCTCTGAGGTCGAGGAAAGATTTCCATCTTTGCAAGTTTTGTTAGCGATGGTGAAGGATTTTTGAATGAAACATATTGATTGTGTGATGGAGGCAATGAGGTGGGCGACGGAGCAGATTTATTGCTGAGTTGAACTTCGGAATTTGTTGGAGAATGTTGACACAGATTTTAAAGATGACTTGAATTGAAATAAGAGAACATTTAGTGAAGCGCGCATCTTCCTTTTATCTTTTATCAAAGTCGATGAGGCCTGTGTTTATAAAGACTGTTGATGTGAACCTTCAGATATTGAGAGATTTTTTTTTCAGGTAAGCGCTTGGAGTTGTGACCTGGATAAGAATGAATTGTTGTGACTTGATTAGAGAACAGATTATTTGATGGCACAGACTTTAAGATGCTGCTACCAATTATTAATGAATTGGTGTTGTGCTTAATGTTTTTTAACTTGCTTAAACATTAGAACCAAACTAGCGTACTTAATAAAGTACTTTGGTGACAACAATTCATATTTTTGTAAATAATTACTAGTTTCTTATTTGTCAATGTTGAATAATGTCCAAATTGCTCTATTGAATGTAACATTTACTTTCTTGCTGGAATAAACTTATGCCTTGCAAAAGGGTACAAGCATACATGAATTGGCTGCTTACAAATGCATGTATCAATTGGATATTTTTAGTAATATTCCTCTATTCATGAATGTAAGAACTACTACAGTTTATCTTTCTCAGCTTACTGGAAATGAATTCATGAAAATTTAATTCTTTGTTTATTTCAACACCTAGATATTTTATTGTTTTGCTTTGCGGAATATTTGCATGATTGATTTCAATGGCAATTATACTTGCCATTTGATGAGACTCATTTGGGGCAAAAACCATGGATTTTTATTTTATTTATATTTATTGTAAGATTGTTTTGGTTAAAATTATTGGAAATATAATTAATGTTTTTCTTAATAATTTTTGCTGCATTATATTGGCTAACATTCTTTGCTAAAATACTGGTGTCATCAGCATATTGATAGATCTCACAATCTCTAACATAATCTTTAATGTCATTTACATATAGTGTAAAGAGAAGGACGGTGCCCTGTGGAACACCCCTTTGCAGGATTAAAAACCTTGAAAAAATTATTACCAAGTTTGACACGCTGCTTCCTTTCTGAAAGAAAACTTTTAATTAATGTCACACTATTATTATCAAAGCCATATCGGTTTAGTTTTTTCAGAAGAATGCCGTGGTTTATGCTATCAAATGCTTTGCTTAAATCTAATAAGGCAACTGCAGTGCACATATTATTGTTTAAATTAAGTCGTATATTTTAAATAAGATCCAATAATGCGTCTGTAGTTAAATAATTAGGTCTAAATCCAAACTGACTTCTTAATATATTGTTCAATTTTGAATAGCTATGTATTTGATTGCAAAGATTTTTGGCAATACATTTGTAGCTGAGATTGGTCTATAATTTTTTCAATTTAATGGATCCTCTTTCTTATAAACCGGAGTTATGTCCGAATACTTAAGAAACATGGGGAAAGTGTTGATTCTTATGCAATAGTTCATAAGAAAAAGTAAATGATTTGCAAAGTAGTTTATATATTTCTTAATAATGAAGGTTGGGATATTTAATGATCAAGATTTATTTGAATCAAGGTTAGCGATTACACTCAATAGCTGAGATCTTGAAATAAATGAAAATGAGAAAGTGACGTGCATTTCGGTGGCAACTTATTATCAACTTTTGGTGCCTTGTATTTGTAATAATAATAAAAATTATTATTATTATTATATATCAATAATAATGATTTTTTTATTGTCCACACTCTACTATGTATATATAGTTAAGCAAATAAACAACAAAAGTCATATGAGCCCTTGGTTCTGCAGCATAATTTGCAATTATTAATACTTTTCAATATTGTATCTTTTGAACTGTTTTATAGTTAACTATCTTCTCTAAGAGATAAGTCAATTAATTGATATTAATAAAACTTACTAATTTAATATTATCATTGACAAATAGTATGTTATACTACTGTATTTCTGATTGGTGACTAAATGTAGATGGCAGATTTATAGTGAACTTTGCTTTTCGCACCACTAATGATTCAAAATACTGTAATAGAGATACTCTGCATGCTTGGAAAATGATAACGCTAATAAATATGATATGTCTGGGTAAATTGTGGTAAATTCTGTACTTGATTCCTTAGTTAAGTGTAAAATTTGTTGGACATTGAAAACTGAACAAATTGTTCTTCAGGATATGAGAATCTTTATCGACAGATCATTATTGACAAAAATGTGTCACGAAAAACTTTCGTTGAAAAAACGTAGAATATGAAATTAATGCCATAATTTAATATGGCGTTCGTATTAGTAATCCCATAATAGAAGTACAATCGTCCAATGTTGTATGTAGTATCTTGAGTGATGGTCGATGAATATATAGCAAAAACATTCATTAAAACAATTGTTGCTAAAAAGGAAAACGATATCAAAAGAAGACAGTAAATGAATTTATTATCTTTTTCTGATTTTGACTTCTGCTGCTTAAAACGGGTTACACGAAAAATTATGACAACATTTCCAACCAGAACAACTAGTATTGCAATAGCAGAAATGATGAACATGTATCCCATCCAAACGGGAATGCATATTCCATTCTCATATTTGTATGTTATTATGACTGGCGAACATACCACTGCGCTTATGACGGTGGTTGCCATGCTTACTCTATGCGCTCTTTTCGGACCAAAATGGAGTTTGTAAAGGATCGGGAAGAATAGACATCCTAATCTATCTAATGTTAGAAATGGCACATGAACTATGGAACAAATAGTAAATGTTCTTGAAATAAAGAACGAACCTTTGCATATCCATACATTGGTATCTTCAATGTTAATACCTAAATAGAATAATTGTGTGAAAGATCAATGATTTAGGTTTGTTAGTACTCAAAACAACTAAATTAAAAATATTGGATATTGTACAGCATAGATCTGGACTGGGGTGTGCTACTGGCATCTGGCACAATCTGATTGCCAAACATTGCTGGTGATCAGCCCGCAGCCACATGGGTTAAGGGGACGATTCCCCTGAAGGTCAGGCAACCCCTTCTGGACAACAAAGCTAAAAGCAAAATCAGCTTTTAAAAATTAAATTTGTTAATTCTTTTTAGTAGTAATAGCAATAAACCTAATTAAAAATCAATCTTATATCCATTTTTGAATTGAAATGCAGATTTGCTTATGTAAATATGGCGGACATGTTTATTGAGAGTGAGCAATGAAATGTGTGACAATCTGTTCTTCCATTTGCTAAATATTTTTAGGTAACCCTCTCACAAATAATGTTGCACACTTCTGACAGAGATGATTTCATTGTCTACCTTCAGCACAGTGTAATGCATGCTGCACTGCAAGCACTTATCATTGTGTTCTTTTAATTCACTATGTATATATTTATACGTTTTACTTGTGTAATGTCATTTTTCGACTTTTAGTAAATTTTATGTTTGTGCAGTGCTGAGAAATATTCTTGTGTGTTCTTAGAGCAATTTTTTAATTCATTTATATTTTATTCCATATTCTAAATTTAAATTTGCAAAATGACTAAATATGATTGAAAATCTGTTAATTATTGCATCAGTCAATGTTCTAAATTGCCCTAATTTTTAATGTCTTTTCAATTTCTTCATGCATTGAGACATTCTGCATTGATTACTGGAATATCGCCGGCGATAAATTAACGGATTCAGGATTATTTTTTAAGGGGAAGCAAGGTAAATGCATACTAATTATACTATAGATAGTATTTGTTGGATTACAAAAGTTCCTATTTGTATTTAATGAATTATTTTAGAAGGTGCGCAGTCCCCTGGGACGACTTCTTTTGCATCACCCTTTGCCACGATATTTTGAAAAACAATTTAGTAAAAAATATGTAAACTATATCAACTGCGCCTATTTCTATTTAAACTTCAATGTTGTTTTAATAAAGATAAGATATTATGAGAAAACAAGGCAAAATGTGCACAAGTTTGACCATTAAATTTACTCCAAGAAATTTAAAAACTGTTTTATTAAAACACTAATTCTGTAAAACAATATTGGGTAAATCGATGCAAAAATTGTAAAGGGAGTGGATTACAATCATTGAACTGTGCTGCAACTAAATTTTTTGTTTCCATNCTACCTTCTATGTATGATTTGTGATTAAAGAACTGTTATTATTTCTAAACGACCTGTCAAAGTCCTTGATCATCAATGCGTGAAGCATATTGATAAGGGTTTGATGGTATTCCTTTTGTGTATAAAATCATAATGTGATACATACGGGATAAAAAATCCAGTGTTGATTATTTTTTATGCCAACTTCTAAAATAATTTTCTCAATTTGTTTAGCTAAAAATAACATGAAAATATAATTGTTTATTATATTTAATATGTTGCCCCTCCACTTTGAGAAGCTCGTCCTGGCCAATGGGTTGACNTGCATCACCCTTTGCCACGATATTTTGAAAAACAATTTAGTAAAAAATATGTAAACTATATCAACTGCGTCTATTTCTATTTAAACTTCAATGTTGTTTTAATAAAGATAAGATATTATGAGAAAACAAGGCAAAATGTGCACAAGTTTGGACAATTAAATTTACTCCAAGAAGTTTAAAAACTGTTTTATTAAAACACTAATTCTGTAAAACAATATTGGGTAAATCGATGCAAAAATTGTAAAGGGTGTGGATTACAATCATTGAACTGCGCTGCAACTAAATTTTTTGTTTCCATGAATTTATGTTTCGTTTTTCCACAATTAGACAAAAAATATTTCTAACATGCTGCATTTGTTGCTCAGTTGTTCATTTAGGATGGTAATTACTGTAAAAAGAATTACTCAAATCTAAAAATGATTTATTGGTAAATTTTTTCACTAATAATTGACATAAGATCATTAAGGAATACATTAAGCTATATAATTTGTGTAATTTCAGAAAATTTCTTGAAAAGTATTTTGTAGAACAAACTTAAATTGAATATAATGGCTATGACCCATTTACACCTACCTTCTTCTATGTATGATTTATGATTAAAGAACTGTTATTATTTCTAAACGACCTGTCAAAATCCTTGATCATCAATGCGTGAAGCATATTGATAAGGGTTTGATGGTATTCCTTTTGTGTATAAAATCATAATGTGATACATACGGGATAAAAAATCCAGTGTTGATTATTTTTTATGCCAACTTCTAAAATAATTTTCTCAATTTGTTTAGCTAAAAATAACATGAAAATATAATTGTTTATTATATTTAATATGTTGCCCCTCCACTTTGAGAAGCTCGTCCTGGCCAATGGGTTGACACATTATTTATACTGACGCTGTAACACTGTCAATTTTTTTTAAAAACAAAATTTGAAAATATTTAGAAACTAATATTACTTATATATATATATATATATATATAGCTATACTGACCACAGTGGACTAAACTGGGTCTTCATTTGACCGCTGTGTACAACCAAATTTCGATAATGACCGCTCTGCACAAAAGGTCTGAAAGGACGATAAATTATTGGTCCAAGGCCAAATTTCATGTAAATTTTTGGTCCCACATGCATAAAAAACATATCCCAGTAAATATTCTTATCCCATCATGTTTACCTGTGATCACATGGGATACCTTTCATTTGGAAATGGAATTTTGAAAAAATTATGAAGTTTTTTGGAATCTGAGGTCCCACGTTCTTTTTTTAGGGTCCCACGTTCTTTTTTTAGGGTCCCAGTCCCATTTTGGTACCAAGTGCGTCGAAATTTTAATTTTTTGGGCATTGAAACTACTAAATCCCATGGGAATACCCGGTCATGTAGTACTTCACAGTGGAAATTCCTAAAGTTACCCACAGAAAATCGGCTGTTAGGACTAAAAGCCTCAAACTTCGCATAGATATGCTCAACATGGATACAATCACTGTATCACTGCATAGCCAAAGTCCACATACCTAAAAAATTGGGGATTTCTGAATGGAAAAACCGCTGTGTACTATGGGAAAAGTACAAAGCGGTCGACGAAATTTTTATTTCAACCTCTGTGTACGTTTTCAAACGTACACAGCGGTGACTATACCTA
>CABFPE010000128.1:273603-300630 GCA_900660155.1 Hofstenia miamia | reverse complement strand
ATATTAAAACGCTTTCGGTATTGTGCAGCTCACTTGTTAATACTGCATAGTAAAAGTGGACATAACTAAAAAATTCGCTTTATCTGAAATGGCAAACCGCTGTGTACTATGGGAAAAGTACAAAGCGGTCGACGAAATTTTTATTTCAACCTCTGTGTACCCTGTATAATACACTTATATCTGCACTCAATACAACTGTTTCTGTTTGAAGTTTTTGCAATCGAGAAGAGTAATATTGCATAAAATGGTATAATATGCATTTGTAAATTGTATATTTCAGCAATTCTTAGTAATTCTGTGGTTAAAGATTTTAAAAATCCTGCTGAATCTATAACATTTCTATAAGAATCCTTAAAATTTCAATAAAAATTCTTAAAATCTTTTCAATTTCAGGGGAAGATTTCATCAATGTTTCATAAATTTCCATTAAAAATTTTAAACAATTTTCAACTAGCACTATATATGTATAAATCCATGATTAGTAAATGTATAAGACAACATGTCATAATTTCATGAAATATTGGCAGATATTGATAGAGAATAAAAGTAATATATTTTTTCCAGGATAACTGTTTTTACAAACATGCTTTTGCTACTTGTGAGGAATTTTTATTTCTTTCATTTCATATTTGGTTGAATTGAAACCATAAAAATTTGGACATTTTAAACTCGAAGAAAATTGGTAAACACAAATATAAATTGAGACATTTGAAAATATTAATAGGGCCAAACGCAAAACTGAATATCCAATTATTCAAAAGTATAGCATTACAAAATATTTTTAATGCTTTGTAGTGGATTACGAAATTTCTAGAAAACATCATTTCGAAATTTATCTAATTCACTAAAACATATTTTCTTTGTTCTTAAAAAAATTAATGACTTTTAATCATTATATTTCGTCAATAGATAGTATAATTCATTGTTGGTTTTCATATTTGATTTGTTAAAGACTTGAAAATTCAAAAATAATTACAAAGACTTTCGACTTTGTAATCACTCAAAATTGAAAACAATATTTTTAATTTATCAAAATTAAAATAACAGTTTATATTGTTTTGAAGCCATTTAAGCTTAACAAATGTAAGTAACTTGATTATCCAGAAATTGCAAAAGCCATTATATATATATATATATATTGAAGGATCTACAGGAGCATTTGGGGGGGGGGAATTCCCTCCCGAGAAAAATCAATTTTCCCCGAGCATAAACATTTGGCTAATATATAAGTGAAGATAAAACTAATAGGAGAGTGGAATACAATTAGTAATATGTTCTGAACCAATTTTCTGATTTTGGGCACTGGAGACCACGTTTTTCCCTAGAAAGTTGTCCAGTTCATCATTTATTTTGTTCATCAAATGAACTAGTTGGAAACAAATTATTAGCTGCCAGTGCTACAATTAGTTCCACAGTAAAAGCAATGCAAGCTATTTTGAGTTTGATTTCAAAGTTCACAAAAATTCACTTTGCTTAGTTAGTCTGTATATATTGGTTTTATTAGTTCCCAAAAATCTTTAAGGCCTGCGTCGGATTTACCATATTTCTTACTGAGCTTCTGCAAAAAAGTGCGCCTCTCGGGTAACACATACTTGTTTAATGACCAAAAGGCATTTTCTAAAGAATCTTTTTAAAAATGGTTTTATAGCAAAAACTTTTTTTCGAGGAAATTTTCATGGATTCAATGAATATTTAAGAATTTATTGTGTTTGAAATACAGACTACTCTAAAACAGGATGTGACAAGTTTTATTCGCACTCTCGCTTACATATTAGTAGTTCCACTATATTTTGTAATCACAGTCACAGCTATCAGCACCAGGGCTTTCAAAGTTTAATGAACGTGAAGTTTGAAGTTTGAATACCTTTCTAAATTTGAAATTTTTGCAAAAATTTGAAAATTGCATTTAAAGGTTTGAAAATTTGAATTTGATTTTAAAGCCCTGATCAGCACAGAGTTACAATTTTACGATTACATATATTAACGCTACTTTGCTATTAGCAGATCGCTCTATTACATTTATATAAGAAACTTGAGAGTGGGTACAATTTTAGACTATTTTAGCGACTGAAAAAGTAGCAGTCAACCAAACAAGTCCAACGAAAGGTAAGAAATCTATATTTTTTCTAAAAAATTTGTGCATGTGAATAAAATTTTTGTAGTCAACTGTTTCTTAGTACTGAAAGTGAATAAATTCTCAAACGCCAACCTCATATTTTTAGCAAAAATTTATAGACCCCAGAAAAAAATAATTTCGTATGCCTATGTCGACAACTGCATTCAGTCGAATACATAACATTGTATTCAACTAATGAACACATATCTAGACAAAACGCAGTTGCCATTGAAATATCATTACGAAAAGTCAAATATAGAATTTTAAGATTTACAAACAGTTTATGAACTAAATTTTAATGTATATATTCATTAAAAAGTTGTGCTACTAAGTTTGCTCAAAATATAGTTTGATATTTGAATGTTGATGTTGAGTATTAAAAATCATTTTTGAAAAGAGTGAGCTGTCAAACTTGGGTTTACAAGTTTTAAAAGAATACTAATTCACTAGTAAAATGTTGCAAAATTATTTTTGATATTACTAAAGGTATTCCAATGTAGCAGGGGCGCACCCAGTTTTANTTCCATATATATATATATATATATATATATATATAATAAAATATAACCAACTATTCAATTTGATGTTTACTGTATCATAATATCATATATCTACACTTCAATGTCTAATTTTTCTAATTAAATTTCAACGTAGCAAGTGGCACCACAAAAATGAACTGCCTATGCTGTAAATTACTAAAAATGAACTATTTTTTACTACAACTGAAGAACCATTACTAAGGTTGGCTAATACACTTATGTCCTTCGTAGTTCAGTAGGTGAGGGGAATTTGGAACACAAGATATTGCCCTATTTACTGATCCTAGTTTCCATAGGAAACATTTCCTTTCTTTTGTGGTAGGATAATATTTATCCTTATTATTCCTTAATAACTCCAAGCAAAAGCTTAGGCCCAATCCTTGTCAATCCTGAATCATGCCCAACCCACTTAATTCCTTGTAAAGAAATCTTCTACAATTTTATGGTACGCCAGCTCACCGCAGATCCATTTCCGACTTCAAATCCTGTTAATAGAAGAAAGAACAGGACTGAGGATCATTCCGTATTAAAATTGTGCTTTCATAAATTACCTTTAGTTACATTTTGTAAATTGCCATAATTTAATACTTTATTTCTCTACTGTTTTTAATTAGCATTTATATATATAATTCACCATATTTCACAACAAGTAAAAAATACATAAAGCGTGTTCAAATTATTTTCAATTTAGCAAAATAAATTTCATAAAAATTTCATTCAAAATGGCTATATTTCTCATTGCTAGTTTCATTTTTGTAATTGGAATGAAAATAATAGATAAATAATCATTGTAAATTAACATGATTTCTGTTGTATAAAAACCAAAAATATCATATAAAAACTTTTTAAAAGAATAATCATCGTTGTCAGATAATAACCCATTTTAAGAGTCCCTCATACTTCTGTTAGTATTAAGAAGAACTTGTTCTAGAAAAATATAAGATAAATTTTGCCAGAAATCATAATCACAAGAGCAAATTTGGTTTTGCCTTAGATACCTTGTGTAAAATCTGTGATCATTGTTTATTTGATTAGCTTTAACATCACAATATCAGGTGTCTGACAGAAGATAACAATGACGTGAAATAAGGAAATAATGTTATGTCTTAAATATACAAAAAAGTTGAATTCAGTAGTTGAAGCATAATATATTTTTGGGTCAACAAACTGTGCTCTAAACTTGATTATATGTTTCAGGAAGACTCTGAACTGTAAATGCTGATGAGAACGCTTTTAGTGAACCTTAAATAATTCCAAGTTATTGGCAATTTTTCTTCTACTAAAGTTTTCAATTAATTCATTGATTTCCAATTATTGCAATAATTGTAATATCAATTCAATATTGCTTGCCGCTACAGATTGAATAGAATTATGCTTATTATATGGGTAATATGATTGCTATAGGCATACATTTTATGAGGAATGGAATCATCATCTTTGTGTTCTTTGACGGGGGGAACGCATTTAATTTTATACTATAAACATTGCACAAATTTGGATAATTTGGAAATAGTTTAGAAAATTTCTACTAAATATTTGACAAATTATATTTCCAATAATGTACATTTTATTCAAATGTATAGTTGTTTTGGTCAATTTTACAAAAAACGGTTATCCCTTTACTTTTAACGAGTAATTCAGAAATTTAATGTACAAACCTATTGGCCGAAGTAGACCAGTTCGTATTCCAAGATGAGCGCAATTCACACCATCGAACACAGAAAGAACTTGCATGAAGACAACAAAAGATGATTTTGATTTTTTATCAAATTTCCAGCATGTAATGAATGTAAAAAAATTTAAAATAAACCCAAGAATGCTGATAACAAAATTTAGTCGATTGATATAGTTTGAAAAGATGAAGTAAGGCTCATTTTGAAGTAAAATACTAAAATTTGTCATTTATATCAACTGTTGATACATGTTTTGTCAGCAATTTATAAATTACAATTATGCTGATTGGTTGGCATAATTAGCCAATCATTTAGTCAACATTAGAACACTTTCAAAAGATTGGCTGATTAAATATTACACTTTGAAAAACTGTATTCTTTATATATATATATATATATCAGGGGATTTTATAAGAGCTTTTTAATAGAGAGCACAAATATAGAAAAGGAACAAGCTAAAAGAAGTAGAAGCAAATACTATTCTTCCAGAAATGTAAATATTTCATCTGAAATCTTGCAATATAAACATAAAAAAATGAGGTTTAATTTCAATATTTAAAGGTAATTGAAATTCAATCAGGGAGCCAAAAGCTATTGCTCAACAAAATTACAAAAAATGCAGTAAGACTATGTTCCAAAATCAAAGTACTATAATATTCTACTCTACAACCTCCAATTGCTTTCCAGAATCATTGTCAGGAATAAAAACTTTACAAATTTTTACAGACATTAGAAATTGTTAATTGTTGACGGACTCCAATGCTATGAGCATGTTAAGAATATTTATAAAAATTTTCAGCTTCACTGGTATTGAAAGCAATTATTTCTCTTTGGAGTAAAATCTACTCCAAATAACATTAAGCTTAGAACTATTTAAAGTGGATAACATTGATAGAAATTCAATTGTCTGATTAGAATTGATTATGTAAAAATATCATGATATCAGAGGATATGATCAAAAATTGATGATAGATATTGCATGACGAACCATTCACTATGTTACAGAGCATTCTGCTTCAGAACTCAATATTTAGTTTGGGGAATATGATTACAAAAGGTCTTGAAACAATTTGATTCAACAAATTATCAGCAAATTATGACCAAAACATACAAACAACTAGATAAGGATATGGCACATTTATGTTTTATGTTTTCATATTAATTATTTTCATAGTAGTGTCTATGAAATTGATGGGAATATTGTACTGATATTTGACATATTTCACACTACAGTTATAAGTTATGGCTAAGTACCACCATTGCAAGGTCATGTTGAGGCAATCTGAACTCTTCAGAGTGACAATGATAAATTGTTGATATTTTAATGATATTTCAATTTTTAGATATGCACAAGAGCTTCAACATCTATCATATGTGTGCATTTGTTGTAATAACAAAGAGAGTTTCACAGCAGCCATGGAAATAAAGGGAACATTTTGGAAGAGGGCAAAGAGTGAGGAGTTAGCTTTGTAGAGAAGTAAGGACACATGACCAAACCAATTTATGAGAAAGAATAGCTATTGGATGATAAGAAATTACTTGAGAGGAAAGAAGCTGATTGGATTTTAACAATGGAAAGATCCAATATGTTTTCCAGCAAGGCAGAAAATGCTTAGAGGAGCAAATGTTGGAGAAGGGATGCTTTAAATGTATGGAGAGAGTTGAGGATGTTTCATAGATTACAAAGGATGGGATGCCATCAGGATAGCAAGGACAAGACAACATGCACGACTTAAGCATGAGGGAAATATCATGGGGGTTGAAGACAATGTCACATAGGCAAATCAGTGGGTAGGTAGCAGGAGGACCAGGACAGAAAGAGACAGGTTCAGAAAAATTTGAGGAGAAATAGGCATTGAAGAGATCAGGTTTCTCCAGATCTGAGTGAGCAGAGAGATGGTTCCAATTCAAGCTGGGGAGTTCAGGTTTGAAATGTTAGGAACCCAAGAAAGCATATGAGTCTTGAAGAGATCCAGATGACAAGCTGGAAAACAGAGAGATTTTGCTGAGTTCCATGAAGTTGATGATGCTTTCTGTAAGAGAAGAGAGTTTCAATGAATCAGAAGGACTGTAAAGGCATTTGAAAGATTTGAGTTTATTCAAGGAGTTTACAGTAAGGGATGAGAAATAGAAAGGGAGAGAATTATGCTTTTTCCTAAAATAAGGAACAAAGGATGAAATAACTTGGTGAAGTAAGGTCAACCAGTCATCAGCAGAGAAATAGTCATTAAAAATGGGCAATGAAGAACAGATAGCAGCATTTAGAGATACAAAGTCACTGTTAGAACAAGCATGTTGGGGAGTGGCAGGACCAGCAGATGGGTTAATAGAATTGACAAACAGGCTGAAGCAAACAAATGAGTGATCAGACAGTTTAATCAGAACAGGGACAACAGAGGTGTCAAATATGATCAGGGTGAGAGCAAAAAACCAAGTCAAGGAGGGAGGAGTAGGAAGTAGGAGAAAATACCAGTTTTTTAAGACAGTAAGAAGCAAAAGATCCAGAAAAACAGATTCATAGGCGTCATTAGTGTCAAGTGTATTCCAACAAACATTAGGAAGGTTGAAATCACCACAGATGAGGAGATGAGGAGTAGTGGAGAAATCCAAGTTGACAAGAGATGGTGATAGACTGATCATGAAAATACTCAAGCATAGATGAAAAATCAGCAAAGAGAATATGAAAAGGACTGCTGGAAGGAGGGTTGTAAACACAGAGAAGAGAAACAATGTGATCACTACTCCAACAAAAATCAAAGGAAAAAGACTCAAAAGAGAGGGGTGGATGTCAAGGTTAGAGGAATTGAAACCATCAGAACACCACCATGATGACCACTAGAATGATCCATACAGAGCTTTAAGTGTAGAGTTAGGAAAAACAACACTGTCAGCAAGAGAAGGATCAAGCCAGGTTTCAGTAATGAAAATGAAATCAACAGGAGACTGCAAGAAGAAGTTGTAAAAACTAAGACAATGGTTTAATGAAACAAGACTGTGAGAATTGGTGAGCAAAAAAGAGAAATCAGAGTTGGGATTAGGAATAAGATCCAAGCTAGGAGGTTCAGGTAGTCAATCACAAACAGAAGCATCACTACTGCAGGGACAAAGGCCAAAAGGTTTATGCTCAGCATCAGAGTGACAGTAGTATTGCATCAAGAGGCCATCTGACCACACTTCAGGATCCATGAGAGCAAGATGAGACTCTTGATTGCAGACAACATGGAAGGAGGTGAATTGAGAATCTGTACATGGTGGAATGGGAAAGACATCATCAAATTGGAGAGAGGAGCAATAGAGGTGATCAGCAACATCAGAAACAGAAACAGAATTTGCAAAACAGCCAATATAGATGTGAGCTTTACAAGGAAACAAGGAAGAGATCTAATTGGAACAGCAGGCAGTTGACAGGCAGAACTGGTGCCAAGGACATGACAAGGGCAATGATTGTGGTGAGTAAGCTTTGGACCATACTGAACAGGGGCAAGTGGTGATACAGTAGAGGGAGCAGCAGCAGGAGCAGAACATGGGGTAGGATTATTAGGCTGATTATTAATGGTATGTGATTCAGAAGCACTGTAGGAGAACATTTGAGAATGCATGGACAAAACATTGGAGGTGAGCTTAGCAAGGGAATCTGACAGAGATGACAAGACAACATTGGAAGGGTTGACATTGGAAGACTGGTCTGAATGTGACAGAGAGATGACAGCTTGCAAAGGAGGGAAGTGATGGTATCTTTTTTTAAAGCACCAACCACCAAAGCAAATTGGGTGTCTGACAGATTCTGTAAATCAGCAAGTGATAGATTAGCCACAGGCATGACTAATTAAACTGTATAATATAAATGCATAAATGTCCTATCATCCACATATCATAACTATTCCCAAATAACAATTAATGATCTCAACAATGTTGTTATAAGTAAATGTAACTAAGGTTGTTTTGGTGCCATAAAACATATATTTATTGACAAAATGGTACCATAATAATAGTTTAAACATTTTCTTAACATTATTTATTAGTGAATTTTATGATATTAAACAATGTTGTTTTTACATTGTTTTCAGTTATCAAATGATTGAGCACATGTTGCTTCTATTGAAAATAAAATATTAAAATGAGGATTCTTTATGAGGGAACAAATAATAAGCACACACTAAAAACTTGAACATTAACAAAAATTAGAAATTTACAAATACTAGCAGTTCCCCTTCAGCAAGTTCAAAATTTATAAATTTAAAAAATTGAAATTTTATATAATAAATTATATAATTTCAAATCAAAATTCTACCTGTTTTTGAAATATTTCAAAATTCATGCATGATTAATAGAAACTTAATAGAAGCATAAATACCCAAATGCAATATTCAAGGAATAGACAAACTTTGTCAAAAACTATTCCTTGAGAGAAATACTTTTTATAGCTTATTCAGTTTAATCCTAAGAGCAAGATAATTAAGTTATTACAAATGTACAATTACATTAATTACAATGGAAAATGAATTTGTTCATGATCAACAGAATTTTATTGCAAATCCTAGAATTAAAAAAAAAGAAAATTTACATGAAAAACCCTTATTGAATGAATATCTACAAGACACTAGTCTTCAAGAATCATTGCTGTTGATCAAAATTATATATATAATTTTAAATGTTTTTCACTCTGCACCATATTATTGTATTGATGATAGCCTATGAAAATAAAACATAAACTCATGCCAGAATTTTTGACATTTATTCCACACCCACACATGTGTGAGAATAAGCACACCTGCTCACATTGTTTAATTGCTAATGGTTGCTAAAACAACAAAGTCTCTAAAACAATCAAAAACAAGCAAGAAACAGCATAAATTGTTATCTGGGTTAATCCCTACCCAGATAACAACTTAAGTGCTAAACAACGTTGTTTTTTGTTGTTATGTGGTTGTTTTATATGTCAAAAACAACGTTGTTTTAACGTTGAAATGGTACCATTTCATTGGTCAAAACAACATTGCTTCAACAATGTCACATTAGGTTGCTTTTTGGTTGTTTTTTATGAATAAAAAAGCAATATTTTAAGGTCATAACAACGTTGTTTTATGTTGTCACATGATTGTTTTAGCATTACTTTTAGATGCAAAATAAAATTTTATATTAATAACCTGTTTAAACATTGCATTTTAAACAAACACAAGCCCAACAAAGGACAGACCATTATCTTTGCAATACTGTCAAGCATAATCAATACAAACATTTATTAAAGATTTAAAAAAATGTCTTGTATATAAATGATAACAATGAGCATAAAAATCTGCCAAATTTAACAAAAATTTAAAACTCTAAAATTAAGCACAATTTTGTAAGAGTAGTTTCTTAAGTCGTGAAAAATCTCTTCAGCTCAATTATAACTTATTCTATTTAACTATCAATATCAAGGTGTCCAAATATTCATGAATAAATTATTCTGAAAATTCACATATCTGGTATACTATAATTTTTCGCAAATTAAAAATTTTAAAAAAGGTTTTGCAAATCTTTTTTTTATAAAAGGACCTAGTAATAAAACTAACAAAATGAGATTTATTTGCAAGCATCTGCTCACTGATTATTTTTTACTAAAGTTGTTATTAGGATGTTGCAACAACCAAAAGTATGAAACAACTATAAACAATGTAAAAACAACCAAAATTGTTATCTGGGTATATGTTGCTTTCATATTTCTACATTGTATTTTCTCTCCTAGACTTTTTGTTTTTCTATTTTGTGCTTTTTTGCACATTGTTACTGCTATATATATTTAATATTACATATTCATGGGAACATGTGGGTGAGAATAATAATGATGGTGTACTGTCAGGTACAAAGAGGCTTTTCATTCCACATTGTGTTTTATAAAATACATTTCTTTCAAATACATAAATTACTAATGAATTGCTGAACATTTATTTTTTTAATAATTTTTTAGTTCAGCATTTTAGGTCATAACAACATTGTTTTATATTGTCACATGATTGTTCTAGCATCACTTTTATATGCAAAATACCATGTTATATTGCTAAACAGTTCAAACATTGCTGTTTAAACTAACACAAGCCCAACAAAGGGCAGAACAGTAATAAAATAAATNTTATTAGGATGTTGCAACAACCAAAAGTATGAAACAACTATAAACAATGTAAAAACAACCAAAATTGTTATCTGGGTATATGTTGCTTTCATATTTCTACATTGTATTTTCTCTCCTAGACTTTTTGTTTTTCTATTTTGTGCTTTTTTGCACATTGTTACTGCTATATATATTTAATATTACATATTCATGGGAACATGTGGGTGAGAATAATAATGATGGTGTACTGTCAGGTACAAAGAGGCTTTTCATTCCACATTGTGTTTTATAAAATACATTTCTTTCAAATACATAAATTACTAATGAATTGCTGAACATTTATTTTTTTAATAATTTTTTAGTTCAGCATTTTAGGTCATAACAACATTGTTTTATATTGTCACATGATTGTTCTAGCATCACTTTTATATGCAAAATACCATGTTATATTGCTAAACAGTTCAAACATTGCTGTTTAAACTAACACAAGCCCAACAAAGGGCAGAACAGTAATAAAATAAATACATTAAATTCAACATTTGCTGAAATTTTGAATAAATGTCTTGATTTTAAATGATAACAATAAGCATAAAAATCTGCCAAATTAAACAAAAATTTCAACTTTTAAAGTTAAGTATAATTTTGAAATAATACTTTTTTAAATGGTAAAGAATCTCTTCTGCTCAAATGTAACTTTTTTATCTGACAGATAATTTGAAAGTGTCCAAATATTCATGAATAAATTATTTTGAAAATTTTTATAATTTTATAATTTTTCACAAATTTAATATTTCAAAAAAGCTTTTTGCAATTCTGTTCTTTATATAAAAATGATCTAGTAATCAAAATGATGGAGTGAGTTCTATTTGCAAGCATCTGCTTGAATCTTAAATTATCACATTTTTAGTTGCTCAAATTAGTATTAATGGTTGTTATTATGATGTTAATTGTTGCTGCAACAACCACAAGTATGAAACAACCATAAACAACGTAAAAACAACCAAAATTGTTATCTGGGATATGGTTAGTTCCATAAATTTTCAACCATGTGAGAAAATGTTTTTATCTATTTGCCAAATATTTTTCTTTCTTGTTAAGACAATATTTCAAATCACTCCATTTTCTAACAAGAACTAACCTCCCCTTTCCTACAGATGGGACCTTAGTACCAGGGTAAGAACATGAGCTTTTGAAAAAGTTTCATATTGCAAAGGCACAAACTTAGTAAACACCAAAACACAAAACTAATGTTGGGTAAGGAAAACTGTTTGGAACAAGTTACTCATTAAATGATTTAGTTAATTTCTAGACTCTAATGCCAGTTGCTTTTACAATTATCCAAATGTACCACAATTATTATTAAGGAATTTCATGCTCTATTATTTTAATCATGCTAGCCAAAGAATGGTGGTCACATGTCAGAAACAGATGCTCTTATGGACTTATGATACTGCAAAAAGGATATATTTGCTAAACTGGATTTCATGACAAGGAATATGCTATCTTAGATGTTGGGATAGTACTACACAAAATATAGAACCTAGTGTTTATATGAATCAGAAGAATGTCTGAACTGAATGAGAAGAATTTATTTAATTTACAAAGTAAAATTAATTTGCTGAGATAATTTGGGAATCAATAGAAGTAGAGGTCATGAATGTGAATGAGCCAGTGTACAGGAAGAGGCCACACCTATTATCCTTGAAAATGTACTCAAAGAAGAGCATTGGATGTCATCCGCTTAAAGTTTATCATTTAGTATTTTAAATCATTAAATTGCAGTGAGAAACTTAACTAGAATTTTATGTGAAAGTAATATGTATCATCGTTTGACGAGTGGAAAGAGTACAAAAAGTAATATATTCGTTGTCCCAGAAGAATTTGAAGGCACAGAGCTTCCAACAAAATGTAATAAAAATAAACCCGATCCGGGAGAGCTTTGATGTTTTATTAAATATGATTAGGGAACTCATAAGTGCCATTGGCAAAATGGCAAGCTTGATTTGAACCCTTTTTAGCTCATATACACTGCAGTATGAATTAATAATTGAAATTTCAAAAATGGGAAAACCGTAAACTTGTAAGTTTGCTATTGAATTCCTTTGAAAATTCTCCAAATTGAGCTAGTATAAACCAAGCATTAGAAGATATTGAGTTCACAAAATTTGATGTTTACTTCAATTAATACTATTAGTTAATCTGTGTGAATATTTATATAAGATTTATAGTTTTGGCTATTGTACTGCATTACTTCACTTTTAATGTTTTGCTGGTATATAGTTTGAAAATACATTTTTCAAAGATATTTGAAATTATGCTTTAATAATTGAATTTTTTCTATGATATATTCCATGATTATTCCATTGTAATAGAAATTTGAATTCAGGTCACAGATGTGACCATTATTCACTTCATTCAGGTGTGTGAACTTTCACTGGCGTAAATTCTTATTTATTTCCTAAACATTTTTCCCTCATTTAAGTTTTAAATTCATGCCCGAAATAGTTAACATTATTTTTTTATCCAAACAATCCCTATTAGTAATATCAAATCAATTAATTACATTGACAGATTTCATTTAAATTTTGCGTTCCTTAAGTATTAGTGCATATTTATCAGTTTATAAATACACATGTGTAGCAGTTTTTAGTTTTTTTTGTTTTTATTTATCTTGCAATAAGTTTGTTTTAACTTTTAACCCTTTCAGTGCCACAGTATCATATATGATACAAATTTTCAATGGCATATTTTTATGTATTGTAGGATGTTTTATTTATGCACGACGTATTTTTCCTGCTTAGGACACATCAAATTAATATATTTTGTCTTAAATGGTTTCATGTCTAAAATCAGTGTCAACTAATTTAAAAATCTTTTTGTTTTTTTATTTTTTACAGGTAGGAGATTTTGTATCTTTTCCGCATGTAATGGTAATTTGTTTTTCCAACAAAAAATGTTTTTGTGCTATTGTGTACGTAAGTTAACATTTTTTATGATACTTCCGAACGCAGCATTCTTTGACTATAAAATAGAGAGATGAAATCATATGTATCATATATGATACATTGGGACTGAATGGAACAAAATCTGAACAATTTGTGTGAATAGCGACTTTTCATAGATATGAAGTCACTGTTTCTGTGCGTAGCTCTGTCAGTGTCAGACCATATGAATCGATTCCTATGCAAAAATTACCGCTGTGAGCATAAGACCAGAAAGTGGTACAGTCCGATCTTCCTTTGGGCCACACACTTGTGTGTTGTAAACGGCTGGCTACATTACCAACGCGATTGCAAGCAGCTCAATGAGCCCAGTGTTATGGATCTGCTGGAATTCACGACCAATATTGCAACTTCGCTCATTATGCGGGACAAGCCCCATGGGAAGCTTTCTGCACGGAAACGCGGACGGCCTTCGGCTACGTCAGCACGCTATCTCATGGAGAATGAACCGCAGAATAAGATTCTGCGAGTGCGCCAGGTCGCTTCAATTGACGAGGTGAAGAAGGACGCCGTCGCCCACTGGCCAGAAATGGTTGTTGTTACTTCAAGAAAACGCTACAAACAATGCATTTCCCTTACACAAACTCGTTGCATGAAATGTTCCATTCATTTATGCCTGCGACCAGAACGAAACTGTTTTGTGAAGTATCACCAGTAGGCCTTTAGCCTGGCTTTGTAGAAATTACCGTGCTGATGGATAATAAAAACAATCAAGCATATTGTTGCGTTTTCGTTCAATGACACAATGCTAAAGTCCCAATGTATCATATATGATACAATCACAAAAAGTGCAAATCGCTTCAATTTTCAGTCTGTAGTTATGAAGTATCCCAGAATGATGAAAATGATGAGTAATATTTTTTTCGTCGAAGAAAAATAATTTGGGACTGAAAGGGTTAATGATGTGCTGCATATTTTTGGCAATGTATGTATATGTATTTTCATATAAAAATAGTGATATTTAATTCCATATTATTCAAAATCAAAATGCTAATTATTTTTTAGAAAAATGAGAATGCACTCTAAATAGTAATATTTGCTGGTCAATGTATTTGATGGGCTATTCTCTTAGGCAATTTTCGGATTGGTTCATGAAAGCCAGTTTTGGAATCTAATGGGAATTGCTGTAGTTAGTACATCAGTGTTAGATGTTTTAATATTGTTTAATGACACAGTTTGCAATTTATCATTTTGAGATTTCTGTTGCAGTGACATAAAGATATCTTAAAATATTAGTCTTGTTACTTGAAATTCATTTATTGACATTTAACGTACTAACAATTTACATTGTAGAATCTTGCAATTGTCTAATTTGCATTTAAAATGATTTTAAGAATACTTAGGCTTACTTAAGCTTGACTGCAAAGCAAATTCATTAAGTTCAAGTAAATGTTAAGTTGTTATATCTTATCTTTGAGAAGCTTTATGTTCCACTTTTAGAAATGTATGTTTACTAAAAGCTCCTGTAATTTTAATGCTGCATTATATATTTTCAAGCAATCATTTCCATTTTGAAATCGTTTATTCATCAATTGCATTGTCTTATTTTTCATAAGTTGACATATTGAATAAAGTTAGAACTTTGTTCACAAGTATTTTTACAATTTATCTATAAACGGACACTTTCCCTTAAAAGAATGTGTGTGGCAGATGTCAATGTCGTATATTTCTTTTGAAAAAATTCACCAACCCTATATACGAAGCGTCCTGTAACATACAACCTGTAGTAAACTGCCGTAAGCATAGTAAAACCATTGTTTTAACAGAAAAAGAATTATAGAACACCGAAGATATTAAGTAAAATTACAATAAGAAATATTAGAATATACTTTAACTTAGTAATAATATGCGTGCGAATATCATTGAACAATTAAATATTATGCAATGTATACTAGCATTGCAATCATTTGATAATTTTGAGAATTCTTGTATTAAGGGGAACAGTGTCTTAGGCCCATTTTCAAGAAAATTAGCTAGTTGTAAGTAAATATTACTGTAGTAAGTACTCGCAATTTTTATTCGCAAAAAGTAACTAGTGAATACTATCATTGTACTACCTAGGGTTTACTTTAACTAAATAGTCTAACAAAATTAAATACAAAAATTACGTATTTTTCTAAGAAATCATGGTAACTAAATTTTCTTTCATTTTTAGTTAAATGTGTATTTTAATTTTTCGGATCCAGTCTCTTGGCCCTGGTCCTCCTCCTGATCTAAGACTGCTATCTTCACTCCGATCGTTATGATCATGATTGCGTTTTCTTTCTAAAACTTATGATCGGATTACTCATTCTATTCTTGACAAATTACTTTTATTTGGCTTTGATGCTGATTTCATTGAATTTTTTCATTCTTATCTAACCAAACGCCGTCAATTCATCTATCTCTTTCAAAGCACTTGTAACTAGTGCCCCCTCAAAATTATGTTTGCTGTTTTTTCTTCTTTGTTGCCATTTACTACCTTCCTCAATTTTTTCTCAACTCGTCCTGTTTACTGTATGTCAATATCTCATCGAATCTTGAGCTGTTGTATATATCTAGCTCTCCCAGTGAAATTTTCTCCTCGTCATACTCATTTTGCAGTTCAACTTGCTGACAAGATAAATCGGACTGGGCACGTGTCCTTGCGTCGCCATAAAGCTAATTCCTCAATCTAGCCTCTTTCGTAATATTCCCCTTAATACCTCATGTGCTTTGAAGCTCGTTGCTCAAGTCCATTCCTTGTGCTATTCTTCTCTGTGCTTCTCCCAGTTGGTGCCTTGCTCCACTCCATGGAAACGTTTCAGAAACGTGTTTCTAAATGGATTCCTCTCTTACCATACAAAGAAGCTCTGCTCAAATTCTCCACTTTCCTGCTCTCATTTCACTTTCATACCTGTGATTTCATCCTGTTCAAATCGTTTGCTAACTAGCATAGCATAATCCAAGCAAACAAGGCAATTGGTTTGCGAACAAAATTTCCGGTGCTTATTCGATAATCTTGTTGCCCGAACTACTCAACATGCAGATATTGTGGAACAGTATGTTATTTGAAAAACCTTCGCCTACCAATTTCATTTACTAAAGATTGAATGATGTGATTAACACTTTTACAATTTTAGTAATATGCAAGTTCCATCTAGAATTTTTATTAATTGATTTTCTGTATTTAATAATTTTCTAAAGTGCTTAATTTTTTATAGTGTAAGACGTGTTTGAAATGGAGACATTCATATATCGAAAAATCATCGTTGGAAATGCATTTTCAAAAATCCGTGCAAGTTCTTGAACCGATATATGAGAACATGCAATTGTAAAATGTCCGCCAAAACCTTTTGACATGTATTCATTGTAGATGATAATAAAAAATTTAACGTATGATTTTCTTACTACTGTATTAACTTGGTAATATTCGTTCGCAGTAAATTAAAGATAATTTTTCTCAGATTATTAAGTAAACCCAATTTTTTCTGTTTTGAAATTGTACCAAATTGAATATTCTAATTTAGTTTTTTCTAAAACTTATTTATTGTATCAAAATTTTTAAGGGTTTTTTAGATGACGTATTTAAAATACACCATCTCTATTGAAGTGAAACAGGGCATCACGCTAGTCTTCGAATTTTTGCCTTATTATAAATACGAAAATATATTTTAAGATATGTTCCAGCATCTCCCAAAATTTAGAATTGTAGCAATGTCTTAAGAATGAGATTGGCGCGAATCAAAACTTAAGTAGGTATCTTTATCCACCAGATGGATCTGGTACTATTTTGGTTTGACAATAAGACAAAAGTTATTTGAATTATTTGCATGATGTCATATAAATCGCATAAAATTGCATATCCATTGTCTGTTACCTTATCTGTTAATTGAGTTAGTTATGATCGAAAGCTTATATTAAATTATTAGTTGAACACATGCTAGAATCAATATTTAAGTCACTGTGTAACTGTTTTAGAGAAAGAGATGAAAAAACAAAAACAGTTTAAAGGCTGTAAATTCATAAGACGACGCCAGAAGCTACAACCTTCTTGGTGAAAGATTTCAACAAAGTCAATGGTAGCAGAATCTGGAACACTTGCGAAGACGTTTTCAGAAGCAAATAACGCATAATAAGCCCTTTATTTATGCATGTTTCTATTTAGTTGTGTCTATTATTGATGTTTGGATACATATTGTAATATTTTGGAATTTCGGGTGTCTACATCTAGCGCATTCCATTGCTTTATTGAATTAAATGTAAATGAGTTATTCAAATGCTCTTGCAGTTAACAGGCAAATTTATTGTTTTAACTTTTTGACTACAATCTATTCTTATATTTAGCCAAATTGTTAGTTTGCTAAGGATACGATAAGATATTCTTTATTCAGTTAAATATTTACAATTAAACTTGTAATTTATCTGAATAGCGTCAAAAATATTCAAGCAGACATACAAAGCAAAAAAATACTATGCAATATATCTGACAGGCTAGGGAGAAATTACTAGATTTCAAGTATGGGTTGTTGAATAATCGTTGTTAGAATTTGTATCCTAGCCATGATTAATGTGAGATACACTCTTGCTTAAGGTAAATTTTGATTTGCTTCTTGAAAATTAGTTTTTCAATGTTCTTTATCTCTTTGGGGAAAAAGCATTGTTTTGGAAATGTATTCCTTAGTTCTGAAAGAATTTTTCTTTGAAGCATTGAGTGCCCATCTTAATTGTGCATCACATTTCTTAAAAACGCGTCTTTTCTATCAGTAAATAATATATTTGCATAATTTAGATGACTCATTATAAATGTATGAAAAAATTGAATTATTTCACAAACTGGTAATTGCATACTATCATTGACATGTTTCTTATACTGATGGCTAGTTTTCGAACTATTGCATTAATGTGAGATTTAAAATTTAGCTTAGAATCAAAAATAACTTCTAGATTAATAAAAATCTGATTTAATTCGTTAGAAATTTTATAAGTATCTGATGATTCTTCCGTTTTGATTTTTGATAGCATAAATACAATTTGATTTAAGATAAGATAAGAGAATCTTTATTTATCTGAATAGCGTCATTAAATTCACAAAAACACCTATATACAATTCACATAAATTACAAAAGATAAATTACTATAGTCCTATTTTAATAACGAGTTATAGTATAGACATTGTTATACAATAGGTTTATGTACCACAGGGTATAGCCATAGTTATGCTCATCTAATTTCATTAGTATTTTTTAAAAGTAAAATTATTTAAAATTTTATGCTAAAACTAATACTAATATACCCCATAGAAAAGAAAGGAATCTTAACTAATAAAGTTAATACATTTCCAAAAGTAGATAAATACTGGTCTATAAATTAAATGTCAAGAAAATTTAATAACATTTGATATAAAAAATATATGAGTTTGTGAATTAAAAAAAAACAGTATACTTATTTTCGTGAGGTGATTAGGAACATAACTAGGAGAACAGCTAAGCAGAAAGATACAAATGAATGAATCTTAAAAATGTATTGAAAAGAATCCAATCAATTCTTGTGATGATGAAAATGAATAACAAAATTTATTCTTGGTATAAAATTCTGATACTGGCGAAATTGAAAACTGAAAATTTGATTTGTGTTAATTTGGAAAGAATGGAAAAGATTGACAATGATAGTAAATATCAAGCTTCATTTCGGTGTTTCTTCAGACAAACAGTCACTGCAACATTTTCATTTTCTGAACAGGAAGATATCAGTGATTTCAGTTTGCATTAAATTGCCATATGATTTTGTAATTGCATATAGCTGTCATTATAGATTTATTATACAACTTTGCATTTTAGAGCACATTCACTGAATCATTTTACTCAATAGAGAGTGAAAAGGAGCATATATTATTATAAAATCACATGTGTTACAATTCACCCCCATCCAAAAAGGTGAATCGGAATACCTTCATACCTTAAAAAAATTCCTGAAATCTAAATATTCTTACTCTTATTGAAATGTAATCTAGGGATCTATCGGACCATTATAGTGTAAAGGTTGAATGAAGTACATTTTACAAATAGATGTTTAAAAAAATGTTTCTATTCATCCCAATTAAGGGTACTAAGAAATTTTCTTTTGTAAGTTATTGCAAAATTTCAATGAATTTTTCTTATTTTAGAGGGGGCCCACTGTATCCGCCCTTGCAAGGTAGTGTCATACTTCTTATACCTATAGCTAATTTTCTAACTTTTAAATTGATGTGAGTGTTAAATTTTAGCTTTGAGTAAATAGTTACTCCTAGGTACTTGAAAGTGTCCACAATAGGAACATTGTTATTTACATTTAAAGTCACTGCAGAAACATCGTAATTGCTTTATTTCGGCTGCAAAATACAAAATTCTGTTTTAGCTTCATTAGTATTCAACTTGTGCATACAAAAGTATTTTGACAATTTGTTACAATTCAATTCTATAGATTCCACTGCTAGGTGCATTGAAGAATTATCGCTGAAAATGCAAGTGTCATCGGCATATTGCATTAAATTGCAATTAGTTATAGAATGCATGTCATTTATATAAATACTAAAAAGATGACATAGAATCATACCTTGAGGCACCCCATTGTTAACCGGTAACCATTCTGAAAAAATATCCTTTAATTTAACTCTTTGGAATCTTTGATTGAGATAACTAGTTATCAATTGCTTACTATTACTAGAAAATCCTAAGTATGATAGTTTTTCAATTAGAATGTTATGATTAATCGAACCAAGTGTTTGTTGGTTCGGGAAATCATAAAATGTTTATACGTTTTGTTCGCGAATCAATTATTTGCAAGGGTCAGTTTTCCAAGGTTTAATGGAAAAAGTATTGTTTGCTTTGGATTTGTTCTGGATTTAACCATTATTTTCTTTTCAGAGCAAAATCTGCTAAGATAAAATTAAAAAATTTTTTAAAGTTTTTCAACATTTCATTTAAATTTGATGCAGAATATACAGGAAACCAATTTCTGATGAGAGGGATAATTTAAAATTATTAATATTTTCAATACATTTTTCACAAGTTTTAATCCATTTCATGTTATTTTTAAAGCTGAATGAGATCTTTGAAATTTCATAGATGTGAAACAGTCGTCAGAGAATGGGCATTCAGAAGTAGTATACTCATAATATAGATTGTTGTTCTCAGCTAGTATAATGTAGTCAATTAGTGTTCTGTTTGATGATGTCATTCTAGTAGGTAATGTTTTATTGGCCAATACTAAATTAAATGTGTTCAGAAACAGATCCATTTTACATTGGTCATTAGCATTAAAATAATTTAGGTTCCAATCCTCCAAATTCTTATGCCGACAGTAGGATACATTTAATAATTTTTTATTGAATTTCAACCCGATAGACTATCAAAATTGATGCGTTATTGCTCTTAATATCGTTGCGTATCTTGGGATTAAAAATAATACGCCTCCACCTTTGGATTTTCCTAACGGTTTGTTCAAAATTCTATCCCTTCTGAATAGTGCATATGTTTCATTAACAGTCCATGAGCTATCTAGATCCTCGTTTTTTAACCAAGTTTCGCAAACTGCGAGAATTAAATCATTTTTAGAGCTTGAAATGAATTCCCTATATTTGAAATTTTTAATGCTTAGATTCTGAAAATTTAAATGTACAAAATTCACTATATCTGAGCCGGTATTCAATTTTTTATGTATGAATTCAAAATTTAAGATCGGACCGGGATTAGTTTCAATGCCATTTACCGCTAATAACAGGAAAATTATAAGAGATATATAGAACGACTTTTTAAAATTGATTTTAATCGTACATATGCGCCTGGATGACATAGTTAAAAATGTTCTTGAATAACACATAGTTGATCGATATGTATTGAAATAAAACTGTACTGGTAAGAGCAAATCATACTCATTAGATTTGTTAGTCGAAATAAGGAAAATATACATAAGAGTAATAATTTTGATTTGAGAACTGAAATAAATTTAAGTTTATAGTAATTTTTCCGTAGCCTGGGCGTACTAAAACGAAAATAAAATAAATAATAAAACATAATTAAAAAAGCCTTAGTACAAAAAAAGTCCAGATAGAAATTAATCAAGTAGCATTAGTATCTAAAGTCGTGTACCTCATCGATGGAGAAAGGTGGTGCGGTGTTACGGAGCGCAGCGGCGTATGATTGATGTACCCTGGACGAATGATGAAACGGGTTGCGCGGTGGCAAGTAACGAGGGGCGAAGCTTTCGTAGACCGCAGGCTTTGACGGCGTGCGTTTGAAATGCGGTGCTTTACGTTGCGATGGCAACTCAAAAAGCGATTTGAGAGTAAATACGAATTTTGGCATTCCATTATGTGAAAAATAGATTCCGTCTTTTGATAGGAGATTGCTATTGACGACCTTAGAACCTAAACAAATAATTGTGAATAGCTTAAATACTGAGAAGTTTAATTTTTAAGACAAGTTAAAAATAATTTTGTTCACTTTAACTATTTCGTTGTTACTCCAAAGTAACCAATTGCAAAAAGAAGAAAGTTCGCTGAAGAAAAGTCTTGTAGGATTAAACTTGTGCCTAATAACTTTAATAAGGTTCAAATACTTAGCTTCGTAATTTTCTTGTTCCTTTAGTATGTTGTTTCGTCCGATTTGTAGAAAGACAGTTTCGATTTGTGTTTAGGGATATAATTGAAGCGTATGTTGTAATTCAGACATGCATGCTCCTGGATATGAGTGAACTGTGACTTCCTGGTTTTTAATTAAATTTTTCGATCGCAATTTCCTAGGAGGGCGAGACAAGCTAAAGGATGTGGTCGGATTACTAGATGTTTTTTCCGGATGTTGTGATTCGTGTGAATGGCGTTGTAAACATGCTCGAGTGCTCCCTGAAGAATGTATTCAGCGATATCAGTTCTTTGCTGAGCGCTAGAAATGGCGCTACTAGTTTGCAATGCGTATTATTGGAATTGCTTTTCAGAGCAGAGCCTCGAATGAAATCATCGTCGCCTATGAATTCTTACTATTACTGATCTCATGATTTAATTTCCACTTAGACTTTTGATTTGGTGGACAGGCGTATTCATTTTTAATGTATTCGTTGAACGCCTTGCGATTTGCAATATTGTAGGCATTCCTAGCTTTTTATATGCAACAAAATTTCTGAATTTCGGAAGTTTTACATATTCTATATGCGATAATTTTTTCCCGAAACAGTGTTTTACAAAATTCATTTATCCAAGGTTTACCATTTGCGGATATATTTAAAATGCTTTTATAATTTGGTTCATTCATAATTTTCCTTTCTGGACAAAAGAGATGCACTGCAGTAGACAGAAAAAGGGCATTCGAATGAGTAAAAACTATAAGATTTACTATTCGTTTCGGCAAGCACAATGTAATCAATTAGTGTGTTACTTGATGATGTGAATGAACTATGCATTGCCTCTATTAGTATATTTATAAATTAAAAAAATCAGGAACCATTTTGGGGTGGGAATATTAATGTACCAGTTTGTTTTTGTTAATTGTTAATTTTTTTTTTAAATTATAATATTCTTTTGTAAATAAATGTACAATAATAAAATTTTTAATCATTTAAAGAGAAACTGGTAATGTTTTCTATAAAAAGTTTTTGATTGTATAACATGTTTCTTTGTACCTGCACATGCTCATTATAATAACACACATACCCACGGATGGCAAACTCAACAGAACTGTCGCCGTTTCTGGTTTTAGAAAACGGCATGGCACGGTTTTTCTTGAGTTTTCTGATGTAAAACCTTCTTGGGTGTTGCCTGAAGTCATTGGGTAATCAAAATCTTGGAGCAGATATTCTTCAAAAATGTAGAAATCGGATCTTGACAACATCATGTTGCAAGAGCCTTTTATAAGAGTAACTGACAAGTTTTCCATAATATGACCCAGCGAGTTAGGAAAACTAGTATAAGTGGCACTTCGACATTGTTCAAGTTTTGAAATGTGCTAGGGGGACAAACAGAATCACTTTTTTTCACATGAAATTGCATGAGTTTGATATTTCCTCTCTTCTGCTTGGGTTATACTGTAACTTGCTTCTGAAGATGCATGACGTAAATTTGATGGGTGAAACGAAGAAGTTACAGTGAAATCTAGGGCAGCAGGTTGGCGGCCAAGCCACGAAGGAAGGAAAATATCGCCAGGGCGGGATAGACTATTTGATACTAAACCCTTTTTTTCACATGCTGGTGACAATCCTGCAGAACTACAAATAGAATATATGCGGTCACGTAAACGATCATGTCTACTAATCCTATCACCATTACCATTGCAAGAGACTGTGAGATCACCCATATATCCTGAACACCAGAAGAACAGAATTGGCATTTGCGTTCAGTTGCAAATAACGGTAATCCTAGACAATAACGGGAAGCAACGCAAAATTCTTCTGGTCGAAGGTGAAGGCCAAGTTTCTTTATTGGTGCAACAAAGAACCGGCATATGGCAATGAAAGGGACTGAAATCGTGCTTTTTCACGAAGAGAAGGAAGACCGTGGTGAGGTGGCTCGGAACTACTAGGATTATCAGATGAAATTGAATCTCTGTCTAAGTTTATCAAAATCTTGAGTGAGACTTGTTCCTACTAGTGAGAGCTGATCAGAAGTTGCTGTAGGTGGACGACATTTGGGGCACCAGAATTGTATGACATTGTTAGGATTATTAATACCAGCACATTGAAAATGAACCCATTTCTTGCATGACAGACATTGAATACAAGAATTTGGACAGCTTGAATGACAAATCACACATAAGTATTTGATCACCATATCATTATAAGCTTTCAAGCTGGCTATTTCTCTGCTTTGATCTTTATTGATAATGTAAAAATATTGTATGTATAAAAAAGTTCACAGCTATTACGTTTCCCACAAAAATCCATCAATATTAATATTGTTTTGTTCCAAAATATATATCAGTTTTTGAAAGTTGCAAAAATTTAATAATAAATACTATGCATGAAAAAGGTTCTTGTGTGTATTAGTCTTTTAACTATGATTTAATGCAATATTTATGTACAGTGATATGCTACCACTTTTCGCGGCGGACTGGCAGGTGATTAGACAGAGGAAGTGACTCAAAATAGGTTCCAAAAAGTTTCCTTACACCATAGTTGATGTTTACCATATCATTTAAAAGAGTCAGCTACTAGAAAACGTTTTAACATCTTCTGCTATTTAAAATATACTATTCTCCCTGAAACTGGAAGTCTTGAGCTTGGAGTACAAAATGATGGTTGTTTTTCTGCCCGAAATTTCAAACTAAAATTTATAGGAGTTTATGCCGAATTCAGTCTGCAAAGGCTGCTTTCTGGGCCAAAGTTTCGTCATGATTGCCTGTTGACATAGAATTTGTTTGTGCCTTTTATACATGTATTTGGAACTAATACCTGAACAGATGTTAAATATTGTAAAAGTATATGATATCAGGCACTGCAAAGGAAATGTTTCCATTTGATTGAACCATACAATTTTTGATGGTGATTAATTCTCAGAAATATCTACTTGATCTCCTCTAACTGTTAAATGCCAAGTTATTCCATTTATTTTTTTTACTTAAGTAGCTTTTATTCTGTTTATCCTTGTACATTCTCTGTACTTACAGTCTGTAAATATTATTTACAAAATATATACAAATAGTGTACATAATATATACAAACATATTTACAAAACTAATATATACAGATATGTACAAATAAAATAAACATAGCTAAAACAATAATTAAAATAAACAAAAAAAATAATTAGTTAAAGGTAGGAAACAAAAATGACATATTCTAATAATTTCGATATATATTCAGTTTGTTCGAATATCCTAATTTGAATTGGTTGGCAAGCAGGTTTTGTTTTAATAATTTTTTAAATATTTTTAAGTTAGGTGCATTACGTATATTAGAATCTAGTTTGTTCCATAGGCTACTGGTGTTGGTTGTAAACGAATCTTTCCAATATTTATTTTTAATTTTTAATTTAATGCATTTATTAATGCATTTATTTGTTCTTTTGTTATAGCTGAGATATTTGTCCTTTCACATACTTGTACATTTGAATCAGACTGGAATGTATTGATGAACGTGGGTGAAAGCATTGATCCTTTGTTTACGTAGTCACCAACTTCATGTTTGCTAACATCAAACATTGTGCATATACACCAGTTAAACATCTCTATTTAGTCGTCCCTTCTGTACAATACTTAAGCTATTCAATAGTATGCATGCGTATCTGTAGTGACTTAGACACAAATGCGTCAACATTTATTTTGCTTTTAGTTATCTTATTAATTTGTTTTAGGTATTGTATGCCAGCTGCCATCTTTTTAATCTTCCTTCGAACAAACTTATCAAACTTGAAACACATGTCTATGTCTACCCCTAAATATGTAACAGAATCAGTTGGATCTTTACATTCTTTACTAGTGGCTTGTTGTGGTTATTTGTGAATANTAGCTTTTATTCTGTTTATCCTTGTACATTCTCTGTACTTACAGTCTGTAAATATTATTTACAAAATATATACAAATAGTGTACATAATATATACAAACATATTTACAAAACTAATATATACAGATATGTACAAATAAAATAAACATAGCTAAAACAATAATTAAAATAAACAAAAAAAATAATTAGTTAAAGGTAGGAAACAAAAATGACATATTCTAATAATTTCGCCATATATTCAGTTTGTTCGAATATCCTAATTTGAATTGGTTGGCAAGCAGGTTTTGTTTTAATAATTTTTTAAATATTTTTAAGTTAGGTGCGTTACGTATATTAGAATCTAGTTTGTTCCATAGGCTACTGGTGTTGGTTGTAAACGAATCTTTCCAATATTTATTTTTAATTTGATAGTTATTAATGCATTTATTTGCTCTTTTGTTATAGCTGAGATATTTGTCACCATTACAATTTCCTTTCACACACTTGTACATTTGAATCAGACTGGAATATATCGTGATGAACGTGGGTGAAAGTATTGATTCTTTGTTTACGTAGTCACCAACTTCATGTTTGCTAATATCAAACATTGTGCATATACACCAGTTAAACATCCTATTTAGTCGTCCCTTCTGTGCAATACTTAAGCTATTCAATAGTATGCATGCATATCTGTAGTGACTCAACACAAACGCGTCAACAACTGTTTTGCCCCTAGTTATCTGTTTAATTTGTTTTAGGTATTGTATGCCAGCTGCCATTTTTTTAATCTTCCTTCGAACAAACTTATCAAACTTCAAGTGCGTGTCTATGTCTACCCCTAAATATGTAACAGAATCAGTTGGTTTGATTATTGGTGCATCTTTAGATAGTTGGATCTGTACATTCTTTACTAGTGGCTTGTTATGGTTATTTGCGAATACGATAAATTGTGTTTTGGATGTATTGACTGTTAACTTATTCTGTCTGAAGAAATTCATTATGCTGTCTAAGTCTATCTGAAGATGTTTTGTTGAAATTATTGGACTGCTGTGATTACTTATGATGCATATGTCATCAGCATACTGGATTAATTGGCTGTGTTTTATGAACTGTGAAACATCATTTATATATAAGTTAAATATTATCAGACCTAGTACAGTTCCTTGGGGTACTCCAATATTTCTTATACAGTAGTCGGAA
>CABFPE010000128.1:250791-273596 GCA_900660155.1 Hofstenia miamia | reverse complement strand
TTACGTATATTAGAATCTAGTTTGTTCCATAGGCTACTGGTGTTGGTTGTAAACGAATCTTTCCAATATTTATTTTTAATTTTTAATTTAATGCATTTATTAATGCATTTATTTGTTCTTTTGTTATAGCTGAGATATTTGTCCTTTCACATACTTGTACATTTGAATCAGACTGGAATGTATTGATGAACGTGGGTGAAAGCATTGATCCTTTGTTTACGTAGTCACCAACTTCATGTTTGCTAACATCAAACATTGTGCATATACACCAGTTAAACATCTCTATTTAGTCGTCCCTTCTGTACAATACTTAAGCTATTCAATAGTATGCATGCGTATCTGTAGTGACTTAGACACAAATGCGTCAACATTTATTTTGCTTTTAGTTATCTTATTAATTTGTTTTAGGTATTGTATGCCAGCTGCCATCTTTTTAATCTTCCTTCGAACAAACTTATCAAACTTGAAACGCGTGTCTATGTCTACCCCTAAATATGTAACAGAATCAGTTGGTTTGATTATTGGTGCATCTTTAGATAGTTGGATCTGTACATTCTTTACTAGTGGCTTGTTATGGTTATTTGCGAATACGATAAATTGTGTTTTGGATGTATTGACTGTTAACTTATTCTGTCTGAAGAAATTCATTATGCTGTCTAAGTCTATCTGAAGATGTTTTGTTGAAATTATTGGACTGCTGTGATTACTTATGATGCATATGTCATCAGCATACTGGATTAATTGGCTGTGTTTTATGAACTGTGAAACATCATTTATATATAAGTTAAATATTATCGGACCTAGTACAGTTCCTTGGGGTACTCCGATATTTCTTATACAGTAGTCGGAAAAGATGTTATTAATTTTGACGTGCTGCTCTCTATTACTCAAAAAACTATTTATAAATATTCGTGAATCTTTATTAAATCCATAGTTTGATAATTTATTATCCAGTATTTTGAAATCTAAGCTGTCAAAAGCTTTACTAAGATCCAATAAAGCTACGCTGCTACTAACATTTTTGTTAAGATTGTAACGAATACTTTCAGTTAGGGTAAGAAGTGCGTCAGTGGTGCTTAATCCATCTCTAAATCCAAACTGCATAGGTGAAAGAATGTTATAATTTTTTAGGTACACATTGATTTGAGAGCAAAGTATCTTTTAAAAATTTTTGATACTGGATTAGTTACTGCTATTGGTCTGTAATTTAAACAGTCAGAATGATCACCTTTTTATATACTGGTGTTATGTCAGCTCTTTTTAGGCTTATAGGAAATGCTGATGTCCGAATAGAGAAGTTAAAGACAAATAGCAAATATTCGTCGAAGTGCCTGATAAATTTCTTGTGGATAAATACTGGGATTCCACAGCTGCCACTAGAGATATTTACGTCTAGATTTTTACGGTTTTTTCAAGTTCAATTTTGTTATCATCCTATTTTCTGAATTTTGTAAAAAGTCATCAATCTTGTGCATGCTTACATATGTGATAAAAATTGAAAAGCATGAAGATTGCAGAAAGAATTTTGAAATAATTTTACCAATGATATGATGAGCATTTTGCATTTTTGTCCTTTGTCCTTTATTTCAAATCTTATATTGATGTTTTGCTTAAAAAAGTTTTCAACTCACTTTGGTGTGGTATTCAGTGAAACAATATTGACTATAGATTGCATCTTGTGACTACTTCTAATGTATGTACACAAAGAGCTATCTATCTTCTATTTTTATGCATTGCAAAGTTGAACATCTTGTTTTAAGCAAAATTCACATCAATCAAGCTTGGTGAAGCTGTAGAACCATGATTACATACTCCAATGAAAAATTTTTTTCAACTTATTGCAAAAACCTAAAAGAATCTCACAAATCAGGCCTATTGGTACAAAGTTCTAAGCATTTTTCAAACCAATTGTTATATAAATCATTAATTTGTCAACATTTGACTTCAAAAATGCATTCCATGTATGGGCATAAGTATTATAAAATTGATAGATTTCCCAATATTGCAATATTTTATTAATTATTGTTTTCAAAGTTGTTCAAAAACTTTTTTGTAAGGAACTAAGAAATTCTTAAACTTTGATTGTGGAAATATGAAATACATTTCTAGAGTCGCTTTTTTTAATATTTTCCAAAACTTTGCAAGGCCTCACCCCGCTTTTTATCACTCACTTCCAGGCCTGTGCCTTGCATTTGAAATTTAGGGGGCTAAAATATATTCACTCTAACTTAGTTACAGAATATTAGAATTAATACTATGGAGTTTTTTATTCAGGATGCCAAGAGGAAGGGGGCCCAGTGGCCCAACAGGGAAGGCCATGCCTCCTGGCCCTCCCATAGCCACGGCCCTGCTCACTTCGTTAAAATTGAGGTGTCCCTCAAGTCAGAATATCCTGCATATAATGTGACTGACGATCAACAAAACACTTGACATCCATTAAATTTCTAGTTTTTTGCTAAGATAACCAGTCTGTTAATAACTACATGGAGAAAAACTATGATCTGTAAAGAGAACAAATTGTCAAGCACAATTTAATAAAAACCAATTACAAGCCTGAAAATAGTACTATAGTAATCAATCTTTACCCTGGAAGATTTCTTTTGTAATTTATGTGAGTTGTATATATTTGTGAATTTAATGAAGCTACTCATATAAATTACCAGTTATTTAATTGTTAACATTTATCTGAATAGAAAATTATTCTTTTATCTTAATTATCTGATATTACTGATATAAGTATTTAATAAAGTTTGAAACAAGGGTTCTCACTAAGTCATTCACTATTGATTAAACTTGAGAACCTTATATATATATATGTCCAAATATATCATAAGAACAATTTCTCTCTCTTTCTCACACACAATATTTTTGCTAAGAAGAAAGAAAAATACTCACCAAAGTCGTTTATGAAAATCAATGCTTTTTTGGTTGAAAATATTTGGATATTGATATGCTGATCCTTCACATGTACTCACTGTTTTTGAAATGTGTCGAGTGCATACAAGTTATATACATTTAGATGTAGTTGAACAAAGGCAGTGTTGGTTCCACAAAATGAAATAATTGCTGATTCATGGATATGGGTGTTGCCATCTAGGGGCGATTTAATTACTGACTCGTCATTTTTTAATGACCTTGCGATATTCATGGGGGTCAATTTTACAATGATTCAAAATGTAATTGCTATAGTGACTCATCTATTTATGGGGCCCAATTTAGTTTACACATTTACCTTATTTGTTAATATATATAATATATAATACATTGTTAGCTGAGGGTTTACAGCACATTTGTGATGATACATGCTTGACTAATAATTTTCATATTTGTAGAAATTCCATACATTTCTATTGCATAGCTAAGCCTATGTACAAATTTATTTCGCTATTTTCTATACATTACATGCAAAGGGTTACATTTCTGCTTTTCAAATGCATTGTAATTTTTCATTGTAAAAAATTCCACACATTTTAATGATTAACATTGTAATCATTGTAATTTATTTAGTTTTTCAGGAATCTATAGATTACATGCAAAGGCTTACACTTTGTTTTTCAAATACATTGCTATACTTCATTGTAACAATTCTCATACTTAATTCGTTTTTTGCTAATATCCAATATACAAAGCAGAAAAATATTCACTATACTTAAAACATTGCAGGCATATGAAATATAAACTTACATATAATTATAATAAAAATTATACCTGTGATGCTATTAGGAGGATTTATACATACAAATGGTTTCTTTAATACACTTATAATAGTTGTACACAGTGACATTCTCTTCTCATTTCTTTTTGTTTTATACAGATTTTTGGGGTTGTACACACTTGTAGAGTGTTACATCTTTTGTCGACTTTATATATCTTTTTTCAACAATTCAACTTGCAAATTCATTCCAAGTAGTAAGGTGATGAGGAGACCCTGAAGGACTTGTAACATCCATGAGTGTATTCTATTTGACACCATCTATTGACGAAATGTTTGACAAATTAATTTGAGTGAATTAATTTTTTGAAGAAATTTTCATTTTTGATTTCTAAGATTTGGGCAAAGTGATATACTTGATGACAAGAAATGTTTTGAGGAAATTAAATTGAACACAATTTTAAAAATGTTTTTTTGATAATATATGTGACATTGTTAGGTGACTAATTGGGAGTTTTCACCATTTTTGTGATAATAAATTGTTGACTAATTATTAATTTTCTTATCCATAAAAATTCCATGTGTTTCTAATGATTAACAATCAATGCAATTTAATTCGCTATTTTCTATACATTACATGTAAAGGGTTACATTTCCACTTTTTCAAATACACTGCTATTTTATTGTACAAAATTCCACATGTTCTAATGATTAAAATCCACAATCATTGTAATTTATTTAGTTTTTCAGGGATCTATACATTACATTCAAAGGGTTAAATTTTGTTCTTTTAAATGCACTGCCATTTCATTGTAAAAATTCAATGTAATTAATTAGTTTTTCACTAACATCAAATATACAAAACAGAAAAATATTTGCATACCTAAACATTACAAGCCTATGAAATATAGACATAGATGATAGTCAATTGTGCCTTTCACTTTTTCAAATACATTGCTTTTTTTCATTGTAAAAAATTCCACATGTTCTAATGATTAATATCTGCAATTATTGTAATTCATTTTCACCAATGTTTCCTATCCATACAAAATTCCATGCATTTAATTCATTTTTTTGCTAATGCAAAATGTGAAAATATTCACCATATTTAAATATTACAGGTGTATGAAATAGGCTTAAATGATAAAGGCCATTTCATTTTCCAAATAAATTATACATGAAAAGTAGGATTTATACATATACATGCTTTTATTAATGCACTATTATGATATTAGTTGTACACAATAGTCTTTTCCTGCATTTCTTTTTGGTTTATATGGATTTTTGGGGGCTGTACATATTTGCTGACTGTTACATCTTTTCTCAACTTTGCACGTTTTTCAGTTTATTTGGTTTATGACTCTTGCTTGTTGATATCTTTTCCATTGTATTCTGTAGTTGACATAGAAATTATAATGCCTTTTTCCAAGCAATTCACTGTTCTTTTATTTGACATATTGCTACACACTTGATTCCCTTTTACTGGATAAGATTTCCAATTATTAAATTAGTCAACTCCATGTTGAGATTACTTTCTAAACATACAAAAGCTTGTAAATAGTGTATTATTCACACATGAAAAATATGGGCGCATGGTATTTAGAAGATGGATCATATAGAATTTTGAGAAAATTATGAAATAATAATTTATACGTGAAAAACAATGTCTATAAAATCACTTAACTCTGGTATAAACTTTGCTATGACTTGAAAAATTTAATACATATTCAGTTAATATCACCCTAATAGAACAACAAAGTGAAAATCAATGTGTATAAATAATAGCCTATGCAAGCTACTAGTTAACAATAGGAAATTTAATATGCATGTGATTAAACAAAATATTCAACATAGCAAAAATCACAATGTATAACTTAGTAACTTAAAAACAAACTTGATTAAAAGTGAAATATTATAAAATATATGTGGGTATGAAAACAAAAGTATTGGCATACCTTGTTATTCACATGTAGATGCATTTGAAACCAAAACACATTGCTTTCAATCTTTGAGTTTTCAAGATCACCTTCTAAACAAACAAATGCTTGTAAGTAGGGTATTATTCACAAGTAAAAAATATACATGCATGGTATTTTTTAAGATAGATTCATAAGAATTTTGAGAAAATTGCAAACTAATATTTTGTAAGTGTAGGAGCTCTACAATATCAGCCATATGCCAAGTGTTAGGTTGAATACTGCTTAAAAATGCAAATAATATTATGAGTAGTAAAAAAGCAAAGCCAACAAGCCAATCCCCCCAATTGACCTTTGACCCTGGTCAACATGGATATGATGTAATTATGTACTTTGACTGTCTAAGTATCTCTGGCAACATTGGAATTTATTATGTTTTGTTGTAATATTTGTTAGCAAACACATTTGTTTGCAATCTCATGTATAAAATGTAACAATTTTTCTATTTATATTACATAAATAATTTTTAAATACCATTGAAATTCTATATGCAAAAAATTTACATTGTTGCAATTACATTTTATGATTAATTTTCTTTGGTAACAGTAGTAACTAACAATTATTTTCAAATAAAAATATTGAGAAAAATAAATACATGTTTCACAGATGACAAATGTCAATTGCAAAAAAAAAACTTTAACACATTATTCATATAGAACTTACAAACAGAGTTTTGATTCATATATAATAATTTATTAAAATAAATTTATAGATTTGTTTTCCATCATTCTATTAGTTTATAAATGAAATATACTCTTTTAGGCATTTAAGTGTTAATATTTTGATAAATTAATAATAAAAAGATGAGAACAAAGTGACAAAAAAATCAATAATTACAATGGTTTTACATTGAATTTTTTAAATTTACAACAAGTAATAATAAATGATAATATACCTGATGGAGTGTTTGTTTGACACATAAATTTATAAAAGTCATTTATACAGTCTGTAGAATTTTTACAATTTTGTGGATATTGTTAACCATGATCAAGTAAATTTTCCACAAATTGAGAGAATAATCGACTCAAAAAATTACAATTCATTCTATCATAAACTCAAAATGTTGTTTCCCTTCTATTTGATATATTTAGATAATCAATAAAATTCATCATTTGTTCATTTGCAAGGTTTCCCTCTGAAAGTCAAAATGATGTGTGGGAGACAGGAAAACATTTCCTTTGAATGTTGTACTGTGATGACATATAATTTTTCATCCAATAAAATTAATCTTTCTTTAATATAGTAAATACTATTGTAAACTTTTCCATGTACATCAAAAAACACATTATATTTCATACAAGTTGCCATGACTGATGAAATAACCAACTCTGTGATTAGAAAACTAGTGAAAGAGTGATTAATAATTTGTAATCAAGTTAAAGCACGTCATTTACATAATGATAAAATTTAACTGGAATGTTGATGTGTTAGAATAAAGACCTTACAAGCAATTTCATTCTACTTGCTTTTGTCAAAAAATAAATTTTTAGGTCACTGATATTTTACTTCAATTCCTAATTATAATAATTATAAATGAATGAATATCAATTAAAAGAAACTTAATCTAGATAATTTCATATCCCATTAATTTTTACTTTTGTTTGGGAAAAATAATTTACAATTTCATGTTCTGAAAAAGTGTAAAGTGCAATTTCACCTACTACTTTTCAAAAGGTATGTTTTAAAATATTTGAATTACACTGATTACAATCATTTTATAGAGGTTTTATACATTATTTTTAATGCTATCTTATTATACTTTTAATGATAACCAATAAACATTGTTCCTTTAAATACAAGTTATTGTGAAAAAATTTACATTCATAGATATTCATTATTTTATATTGTAACATTCAAATATATTTTCAGGTAGACATTACACTTTTGGTTTGCAATACAGCAGTATTTTGTATTCAATATTTCAGATTGTAATTTACAGTGATTTTCATCTAGATCAATAATTGTCAATGTTTTACCTAACTGTTATTTAACATGCAATTCATATTCAATTTTAGTAAGAGGGGGAGATGAATGAAAATAACATAATTACTGGTTTTAAAAATTAATAATACGTCCTTATAATTATTATACAATGAGAGAATGTAGAATTTATTTGTATGTGTTTCATTAATGGTGTGATTTGTTCTTCCCTTTTCATACAATATTAATTGCTTTTGGTATATTTATTTTTCCTTCTTATGCTTAGTTTTTGCCTTTGGTATATTTATATTTCCTTCTTGTGTTTAGCTTTTCTTTTTCACAAAATGTACTTTCCTTTGGCATATTTATTAATTGTTCTACATTATGACTTGCTTTTTCCATTCAAATGTCAAAATTTAAGCTCTTGTTTGTCTAATTAATGAGCAGTTTCAATTTACCTCAAATCACTTTAGACATTTATACAAGCAATCATTTAATGAATTATTTTTTTTCTAAAATATGTATTTTATGACCTGATTTAGTCAAGATTTTGGTTAGTCAAATATCAACTTTACTAAGATGTCTACAAGGTATATTGGAATCTATTGTTGTAATGTAATGAATATGTAACAAAATTCTTAAATATACAATTCTTTGTGAAAATCATAGATATTCAAATGGTAAATAAGCAAATATTTATGGGATATAAAAGCCACTTGTTTGTAAACAGTATGTAAACAAAATGTTATCACAAAATTACTAGACTTCTCATAGTACAGATATAGCATCCACTACCAGGCTTTAGCATAGTGTTAATTATTCTTTTAAATTATTATTTTTTGGTAGATGCTGGTAGGGATGTACTGATCTTAGTTAGATATGTTGTTACTAACTTATATTAACTCCAACTAATCTGATACTATTTAGGTATGACATTGTTGCAGTTTCCTTCCATGATTTCACTGTGGCCTCTGGCCAACTCCAATCTCCAAATCAATCGACACTCATGTGCCTCAGTTGTTGATCAAGTAGTTCCAAGTCTCAGCTCAACAAAGTAACTTATGTGTTGCCTATCCTAACTTAGTGCAACCCTCAAGGCTGGATGTAACTGACTTAAACTCAATTTGTAATGTGTAACTTTGTACTTCACAACCTGGCAATGTCATTAGCTGCTTAATAAATATTATGTCAGCCATTACTGAAAACTATTAGCTTTAATTAATATAGATAAATAAAGTAAATAGTTACTTGCAGCTTCCTACCTTACATTTAGATAACAATACATGCTTGGTCTATTTATCAGTCTATTTATAGGTCAGCTAATTAGTCAAGATAATGTAATAAAGATATACCCTCTGGTAGGCTAACTAGCCTTATCTCTGAAGTCAATTGTTTATTACATGTAAATGAATGAATCAATAATCAGATAAACAGAAAAAAACTTCTATTCATACCCCTAATGTAAATGCTGCTCATGGCTTAGGTCAAGGACCCTCAAATTGCTCCTGATGTGTGCCCAAGCCACTACTAATGCATCTACCATTTAGCTTGACATGATTTAATAATAAGCAAACTGAAGAAAGAAATCTAAAGATAAGATTTTCAAAGAATTTACTTCAACAGTTTTCCAATTGATTTCTGCTCTATTATTGTATGATTTAAAAAGTACCTGTCATTCAAAATTTGAATTTATCATCTGCCAAAATGGCCAAAAATAATGGAAGTGTTATCACCCCATTCATTTTGTCAAATTATTCGTAAACAAGTACTAATTTGCTATATTGTTTCTTGGTTGCATTTTACAAACATAATGATGATAAATAAATTTAAGTTGTTTTTAATCACTATATGATAATTCGATCTTAATTCAGACTAATCATTCAACCTTCTCTTCTTTTAGCAGCATTATGCTTTGGATTATGCTACACAGACATCATATTTTGCTTTAAATACAGTGAGTTTCCTTAAATATTATTATACATGATATATTGATTAGTAATTAATTTTTAAGTTTCAATGAAATGATTTTAATTAATGTTTTTCATCATGTACATTATGTAATATTTTTTATGATATATTTTTAACAAGTTGAATGTTCATTGACAGATAAACCATTCAAAATGTAATTCTGTAAAATGTTTTTCACTTTTTAAATTATGTAATTGAATGTTCATTATTAGATAAACTGCTTGAAATGTAAACAATTGGCATCTATAAATGATAGAAAGCATTTGAAAATTTCATTCAATTATTTGTTAACTTACAATCTTTTAGTAAAATGAAGTCAACCAGCAATCCTCAAGACTTTCTTTCTGGGTGGAATTTCAACAAATTATCCAAGAGAATATGTACAAGGATCCCCTTGACCTTCCCTTCAATCCTGGATTGTAAGTATTTGTTCTTTACTTACATTATTAATTTGCATTTTTTTTCCAATGTGTTGAGACATGTGTTTAGATTTAACATTTTTTCTGATGATGACAAATCTTTTGTGTCTTCTCCTTCTATGGAGTTTGAACCTTGGTCCCAGGATTTTGAGGCTCAAGTTGACTGTATGATGGTTAGCTATGAGCCTGGAACAAGTCTTCAGCTGGGGTCTGGTCAACATACAAATCCCTCCAATACCACATGAGTACATTTTGTTTGTAATTATTATTTAGTATAGTTTTAAAAATTTTTTTTAAGTTTTTAAGTTGGGGAAAAAAATTGTGTATATACTAATATATGTTATTTTTGAATATTTTTAATCATTGTTAATTTGAAATCATGCTTTAATAAATTATTCAGACAATATTATTTTGTACTGGTTGCTTATAATGCAAAATTGTTTTTATTTTTGAAATGTTTGTACATATCTTTTCCAATTTGAATTATTCATGTTTTTGCTTATGTAATTTTAAAAAAATAATGTGATTGAGAAATGTAATTGCCCTCCTCCCCAAATTAATTATATTTAGTTCCACAATTCCTACTCCATTTGAATGTGCCCACTGAAATATACCAACCCCAAATCCCTAGCACTCCAAAAGCATGTAAGCAATAGACATAAAAAACATAGGTGCATCTGTGCTAAGCTTGTAAACTTTTCTTTAGCTGTGAAAATTTGTACAACAAGCATATGTCTACTGTTCATGAAGTACAATTGCCACCACCATCTGTTAATCCTATTGAAATGTTCAAGACTAATGTTGCTTGCAAAGGTAGTTTTTCCTGTTTTCAAAGCCAGTCCTTAACAGCCAATGATATTTGTGCATCATTTTCTTTGACATACCCATCAATTACAAAAATTATTAAGGATGATGTTTCCAAGCATTTCTCTGCCAAGGTTTATTTGATGGCCAAAGTTGAATTGGCAAGAATTGAGGGTAGTGAAGAAAGATGTGCCATCATATATCCAACCAGCAAACCATCTCTTGTGTTCCATATAGGTCTATGTGAGGCAAAATTTTCTTGTATCATAAATGAGTTTGCAAACTATATTTCCATGTATGCACACAATGGCTCAGGGTGGGTTGTGAAAAATATTAATAATGTAGGGCTGTGAATTGCAAAATATTGTCCAGTCCATGCTGGCACATTCATCCCACTACCTGATTATTTAAAACATAGCAACTTTTTGGTAAACCCAAAGACTGGCAAAACAACCAAATGCTTTTTGTATGCAGTTTTGGCTTGCCTGCATCCCAAAGTTATGGATAGAAACCAAGTAACTGTGTTGAACAAGTTTAAACATACAATCAATTATAATGGTCTGACATTCCCCATATCTTTAAATAATGTCTGATTTTTGAGGATCTCAATGAAATCAAGGTGAATGACAATCAAGCCATTGTACCATCCCGCATGTCAGAAAAGCACTATGAAAAAACTGTAAATTTGATGATAATTGAAACAGAAGGAAATAGTCACTATGTAGCCATAACAAATTTGAATGCCTGCTTAAAATTTTTCAAAGATACAACCAAGGGTATAAAGTGTCCTAAATGTTTGTCTGGCCTCTGTGTGAAAGAAAATTTTAAAAGACACCAGAAGAAATGCAATGGATCTGCTGAACCAAAAATTACATTTCCCAGTCAATCAAAGAAAGTTAAATTGAACAATTACAGAGCAAAGAATTATGTACCAATAATGGCTACTTTTGATATTGAGACAATCTCAGAAAAAGTGCATTAACCCACACCCAATCCTTCAAGCAGTTACACAAGAAGTTAAGCAAAAAGTAAATCAGAAACCTTCATGCATATGCATTGCAACAATGATGGAAAAAGAGTGCTTTCTTCCAAAAATTTTTCCAGAGTAGAATGCATGCTGGATGTATGGGACCACCTTAGAAAAATTGCCCATGAGTTATTTGAAGTTAAGCAGAAGAATCATGCACTTCAAATAACTAGAGATGAATGTACCAGAATGCTGGCAAATTCAACTACCTGTGTTTTTTGTGAAAAACTGTTTGAAACAGCATCAAATAAAATTATTGATCATTGTCACTATAGTGGTAAAATTAGAGGTATTGCCCATAGTGACTGTAATGTCTTGCATAAATGACCCAATTTCACACCCATATTTGATCATAATGCCTCCCATTATGATTTCCATATTTTGTTAAAATCTTTGATATTGAGGGAAGGTGAAAAACTAAATTGTATTCCCTGCACTAGTGAAAACATGTTACTTACTTAGTCAATTCCTGTCTTAACTTATGTAGATAAAAATAATATTACAAAAAGAATTTATGAAGAGCTAACATTTCTAGACTCTTTTTGTTTTATCTCAGACAGTCTGTACAACTTGACAAAAAATATAGTCAAAATATAGTTATAATTTTTTAAAGGCTGGTATGAATGATCAAAAAGTAGAAGCATTTACTACAGGCAAAGGTGTATTCTGCTATGATTATGTTGATAGTTTTGAAAAGTTTAATGACACACAGCTTCCAGATTTGGTGTACTGGAAAAATAAATTGACTGGAAAGATTTCTATAACACAAGAGGAGTTGGACTTTGAGTGTGAACATATATGGGTAAAAGGAGGCTGTCAGATGCTCAAATACTATCATGACAACTATTTAAAGGTGGACACACTTCTTGATGATGTCATTAGAGAGCTTAGACTGAAAAGTATGGAAACCTACAAGCTTGACCCATGCATTTCTTTACAACCTCCAATAACAGCTGGAATGCAATCCTAAAATATATGCAGACATCATTGGATCCCATTACCAATCTTGATCAATTAGAATTTATTGAATCTGTTATTAGAGGAGGCATGTGTGGGGTGCTTTCAGATCATTATTTTAAAGCTAACAACCCATAGTGAAGGACTATGATAGTGGGAAAGAGTACATATATTCTCTTTTTTAGACATGAATTCACTGTATGGAGCTTCAATGTGTGAGTTTTTACCCACTGGAGGCCTATGCAGGATAGATGAGAGTTTAAAAAATATACTCACAACACTGTCAGAGGCAGATAGAGGCTATCTGGTAATGGTTGACCTGCATTATCCCTCTCACCTACATGAGGAACACTTTGATTATCCTCTAGCTCCACATAAAATGTGTGTACTTAATGAGCTTTTTTCACCATACCAGAGACATGTAAAATCCACATTAAAATTAAAGACAGAAAAAGTGCCAAAATTAATGCAGACATTTTTTGCCAAAAATTAATATGTAGTGCATTATGAGATCCTCAAATTTTATATTGCACAGGGTCTAAAAGTGACAAAATTCCATAAGGTATTTCAGTTCCAGCAATCAAAATTTCTAAAGCCCTATATTTACTTAAATACAATGAAAAAAAAGCTGCCAAGAATGAATTGAAAAAGATTTTTATAAATTAATGTCAAACATGGTATTTGGTAAAACAATGCAATCACTCAGAAAATGCTAATTAAGTTTGTTAGTGATCAGGAGGCTGCTGAAAAGTTGATAAAAAATCCTGAATTCAAGTCATTAAAAATAATTTCTGAAAATCTAGTGCAGGTGATGTCCACACATAGGGAAACCAAGTGGACAAAACCAAATTATATTAGTCAAAGCATTTTAGATATATCCAAATTGCAGATGCTTTGATTCCACTATAATATCATGAAGGAGGCATTTAAGAATCAAATTTCCTTATTATGCAGTGACACAGACTCTCTCCTATACAAAATTAAGAGATAGAATTTGTATGATAAATTGCCTGCAATAGCCAGTCATTTTGATTTTTCAAATTATCCTAAAGATTCACCATTGTTTAGTGAGGCAAACAAAAAAACATATTTAAAGGTGAAAGATGAGCTGGTGGGGGATACTTACACAGGTAGTTGCTTTAAAATCAAAATGTATTCCATTGAATATGTGTGTGCACATAGTAGGGCTTTGAGCATAAAACCAAGTGCTAAGGGGGTTACAGGAGTTGTCAAGAAGACCATGAATTTCAACATCTTCAAACAGATTTTGGATGCAGAAGAAATTGTACAGTGTGAGATGATGATGATCCACAGTCACAATCATGACATTTTGGTTGAGAGAATCAATAAGATTGTACTAACTCCATATGATGAAAAAAGATATCTGCTGAATCATTACCAAAGTTTGCCATATGGTCATAAAGGTATAGATTACATTTACATCTATTTTACTAATTTTTCATTTAGATATTTCACAATCAATGTCAAAACATGCTATTGAAAATGTCTCCATAAACATAGAAAGTCCTCATTTAGGTATGAAAAAATTTTATTGTACATGTTTTAATAAGTGTTGTTTAGACTTAATATCAATTGATGTACTATCTGCAATGTGAAGAAACCTCATTTAGGTATATGAACTTTGAAATTTAATGTGTACATGTTTTAATAATTTTTGTTTAGACTTGTAAAATTATTTGTATCAACACCTCATCCTGCCTCTGTAATTGATTTGAATTTTTGTAAATTTTAAAGGAAAAATTTGTTAACAACTTAACAATATTTTCTCTACTTAGATTTTATTGTTGATGATGTTTTTTCACCACTTCCCCAAAAGAATGTTTTCTATCCATGTCTTTGTTATGACATAAAAAACAGTATTTTGTTATTTGCATATTTATATCTGTTTAGATTCATACTTTAAAGAAGAAAAAAGTTGCTCCCAAAAAGAACCTCTGCTGTTTGTTTGTATGATAATTAATCTTTTTTTGATTAAAAGTCAAGGATTGAAAAAAAACCTCCAAGTTGTTCGAGTCCTCACAATAATGGTAGTAATATATTATATATATAGTAAGTAATATTTTTGTTTTATTAATGATTTGTTTTAGATTTAACTGTTTATACATTTACATTTTGATATTTGAAAAACATCCATATTCCTTCAAGTCCTCACAATAATGGCTAATGAAATTATTTTTTACATTTTAATAACAATGTGTTTAGCTTTGTTCTATATGATTGAATATTAACATTGTCTCTGTAATCACAAAAAATATATTGTGTTGGTTTGATTTTGTCTGCTATCAAGTGAAGCCTTATTGATTTATTACCTTATCTCACACAACAATAAACTTGAGGATGTGTTTCATCTGTATGTCATGCTTGAAAAACATTGATTTGGTTTGTGTAATTATAAAAGTACTGCCACAACTGTATTTGTTTATAGTATACATTGTTTTATTCCTTGACTCAATCTCAAAATAAATTATCACATTACACAGTTTTGAAATGACAAATGTAATCCCCATTTGGTAAGTAAAAAATAATTCTTTAATTTATCATTTTACACTGTCTTTAGGTTCTATGATTCAAATAAATTAAAAATGAAAGTGAACATTGTGAAAAATGATTATACACAGCAATATATATATCTTTTGTTTAAAATTTTTCATTATAAATTCAGACATCTCATGTCTATCTTAAAAAAATCTTTGATTGTTACAATATAAAATAGTGTAATTTTTTCACAATAACTTGTATTTAAAGGAACAATGTTTATTTGGTTATCATTAAAGTATAATAAGACAGCATTAAAAACAATGTATAAAACTTCTATAAAATGATTGTAATTAGTGTAACCCAAATAGTTTAAAACATACCTTTTGAAAAGTGGTTGGTGAAATTGTGCTTTACACTTTGGTCAAAATATGAAATTGTAAATTATTTTTTCCAAACTAAGTAAAAATAATGGGTTATGAAATAATCAAATTTAAATTTCTTTTAACTGATATTCATTCATTTATTATTATTATAATTATGAATTGAAATAAAATATCAGTGACCTATAAAATTACTTTTTGACAAAAGCAAGTAGAACAAAATTACTTGTAGGGTCTTTATTCTAACACATTGAAATTCCTGTTAAATTTTATTGTTATGCAAATGACATGCTTTATTTTGATTATAAATTATTATTCACTCTATCACTAGTTTTCTAATGATATAGTTGGTTATTTCATCAGTCATGGCAACTTGTATGAAATCTAATGTGTTTTTCAAACTACATGGAAATGCTTACAATAGTATTTACTATATAAAAGAAATATTAATTTTATTGGATGAAAAATTATGTTATCATAGTACAACATTTAAAGGAAATGTTTTCCTGTCTCCCACACAACATTCAAAAAACCTTCAACTGGTACAAATGCAATTTCCATCATATTGTCTTTACAGAGAGAAATGATAACTTTTATTGTTTATCTAAATTTATCAAGTAGAAAGCTAACAATGTTTTGGGTATGTGATAGAATGAATTGTGATTTTTGGGGTCAATTAATCTCTCAACCTGTGGAAACTTACTTGATCAATTTTGAAAATTCTACAGACTGTATAAAGGACTATTATAAATTTGTGTGTCAAGTGAACACTCCATCAGGTATATTATCATTTATTATTAATCATTGTAAATTTAAAAAATTCATTGTAAAACCATTGTAATTATTGATTTTTGTCACTTTGTTCTCATCTTTTTGTTATTAATTTATAAAAATATTAACACTTAAATGCTTAAAGGAGTATATTTTATTTATAAACTAATAGAATGATGGAAAACAAAACTATAAATTTATTTTACCAAATTATTATATATGAATCAAAACTCTGTTTGTAAGTTCTATATCATTGTTGTGTTAAAGTTTTTAATTTTTGCAATTGACATTTCTCATCTGTGAAACATGTATTAATTTTTCTCAATATTTGCATTTGAAAATAATTTTTAGTTGCTACTGTTACTAAAGAAAATTAATCATAAAATGTAATTCCAACAATGTAAATTTTTTACATATAGAATTTCAATGGTATTTATTTATGTGATATGAATAGAAAAATTGCTACATTTTGAACAATAGATTCCAACAATTCTAATCTCATGAGATTCTCAAAAATTCCTCAACCTCTATATGTATGCAAAAATTGGTTACATTTTAAAAACAGACTGCAAACAAATGCATTTGCCAATAAATATTACAATTAAACTCACCAATAATATATGAATTCTACAAGTCAAATTGACATTAAGTGGCATAGACAAGTATGGTTTAATGCCATGTTACTCAAGATAAAAAAGAAAAAACCACTTAAAAATGCATCAATTATTAAATGAAATAAGAAACTTAATAAGTATTAAAGGAATAAATTTACCCCAAACCTACTATGCAAAATTCTAAGTGTTGAATAAATACCCAAATTTGAATGCATATTCAGTAAAATTCAAAAATAAATGTATCTGTATAACAAGAAACCATGAAATCAAAGCATCCATTTCATAGCTGCGCATAAAACATTGTTAGATTGACCAACCTTTCATTTCAATTTACCTTGTCAGCAAGAATAACCACAAATTTGATATATGAAAGAATTGTTTTCTAATATGAAACATCACCAGCCATATGTAAAATGATTAACTGAAACTTGTTAATTTTCAGTAGATGTGATTCATCAAATAGAACAATGAACTTTAAAAATGCAATATTATTTCATTATTTATTTGATGAATATTATTCCAGAATTACTATGTTTTTAACAAATTCACTGCCCCATTTTCATTTTTGAACTGTGTTGTTTAGTGATTATAATCTCCATGCAAACTAGAACATGGCATTTTTAGTCAAAATATATTTGTATAGAATTCACTTAATGTAGTAAGAGTTTATTTGATATGATATTTTAGGAATAACTAAACAAAGTTTTTAAATTCTTTTGTCTCTATTGCATTGAGAATAGACTGACCAGATAAATCCCTGTTGTTTTACTGTCATTTTGTTTGAATTTATACACTTAATATTCATGTAGGATTCATTTTTTTGCAAAAATTGGTTGTGATGATAGTGTTTTTTGAATATTTATTCATTAAATCTATAATTCCATGCCTAAAATTTACAATGAACTTTCCTTTTTTTTTGAAATGAATGGCTGACATCCAAACAGGTTTTTGCTGTGTTAGCAAATTATTAGAATGTTACTAGATATAACAATCTCTTTATGTGATGGTTTGAATATATCTTATTTAGCATTTAAATTGATTTAATCATTCAAGGCATTATGTGTTTAATAATGGTGTATATCGTGTTTTTATGATGAATGATGAATGATCAACACAATAGAAGGCCCTGCTATGTGTTATAAAATGTTGAAGTCTCTAATGTACATTAGCATTAATTGAAAACAAAATTGATTTTTGATTCTCACTCATCTACATGAAAATGTTGTGATTATAGAGACTATCCAATGTTACAAAAAATAAAGTTTAAAGACTTTGTACCCTCTAAGAGATTTAGCATTAATTGAAAACATAGTTGATAAAATACTATAAGGTGCTAATAGTTTTGACAATGTAACTCTGCTATGTTCACTTGTTATGAAGTCCTCACTACCAAGTGAATGCAGGACCAACCATTTACAATGAAATCATTATGCTTTATGATGAAATCATTACACTTTATATATTAAGTGTATAAACTCAAACAAAATGATGGTAAAAATTGATAAAAAACACCATGTTCTAGTTTGCATGGAGATTATAATGACTAAACAAAACAGTTCAAAAATGAATGTGGGGCAGTGAATTTGTTAAAAACAAGAAATTCAGGAAAAAATATTCATCAAATAAATAATGAAATAATATTGCATTTTTAAAGTTCATTGTTCTATTTAATGAATCATATCTATTGAAAGTTGACATGTTTTGCTTAATCATTTACATTAGAAAACCATTTCTTTCATGTAGCAAATTTGTAGTTATTTGGTTGAAAAGAGTAAATTGAAATGAAAGCTTGGTCAATCTAAATGTTTTATGCTCAGCTATTAAATGGATGCTTTCACTTAATGGGTTTTTGTTATACATGTACATTTATTGTTGAATTTTACTGAATATGCATTTAAATTTGGGTTTTTATTCAACAGTTAGAATTTTGCATAGTAGAGCTGGGGTGAATTTATTCCTTGAAAACTTATTAAGTTTCCTATTTCAATACATAATTGATGCATTTTTAAGTGGTTTTATGCTTTTTATCTTGAGTAACATGGTGTTATATAGTAATTGTCTAAGCCAATTAATGTCAACTTGACTTGTAGAATTCATATATTATTGTCATAGACAAAAATCTAAATTAAGTGATGGCAGAAATATCTTAGCTGAATTGTTAGCCCTGCCAAGCTCATACTTTTCATTGATTTCAATCTCAAAATACATGTAAAGCTGGGGCTTTCATTTAGATCTCAAAATACGTTTACACATAGAAACATTGGTATGCCTTGGAACCCCTGAATTTAAGTTTTTGCTTTCATTGTTTGTACTTATTTTCATGTTTTCTTAATATTTCTGGTTTCTAACTCTTGTATTTTAATTGAGCACATATTAGTATTAGTATTTTTTTAGCAATATTCAACCTAACAACTTGGCATATGCCTGATATTGCAGAGTTTCTACACTTGCAAAATATTAGTTTGCAATTTTCTCAAAATTCCTAGAAATCTATTTTTAAAATTCCATGCAAATATATTTTTTATGTTGAATAATATACTATTTACAAGCATTTGTATGTTTAGATGATGATCTTGAAAACTCAAAGATTGAAGGCAATGTGTTTTGGTTTCAAATGCATCTACACACAAATAACAAAGTATGACAATACTTTTGTTTTCATACAATATATGTATTTTAAAATTTCAAATTTAATTGAGTATATTTTTAAATTACTGCTTCAACCTAAATTATACATAGTGATTTTTGCTATTTTGAATATTTTGTTTAATTGCATGCATTTTAAATTTCCTATTTTTTTAACTAGTAGCTTACTGAAACTATAAATTAAGCACATTGATTTTCACTTTGTGGTACATTTAGGATGATATTAACTGAATTTTTTAAGTCATAGCAGAGTTTATACCATGGTTAAGCCATTTTATAGACATTTTTTTTCTCTATAAATTATTATTTTGTAATTTTCTTAAAATTCTTGGTGATCCATCTTCTAAATACTATATGCCTATATTTTTACTAGTGAATAATACCCTATTTACAAGTATTTGTACGGGACAGACCCCATTTGTACATTTAGAGGGTGATCTCAACATGAAGTTGACTAATTTATAGTTTCAGTAAGCTACTAGTTAAAAAAATAGGAAATTTAAAATGCAATTAAACAAAATATTGAAAATCACTATGTATAATTTAGTTTGAAGCAGTAATTTAAAAACATACTCAATAAAATTTGAAATATTTTAGTACATATGGGTTATGAAAACAAAAGTATTGTTATATTTTGTTATTTATGTGAAGATGCATTTGAAACCAAATCACATTGCCTTCAATATTTGAGTTTTCAAGATCAACTTCTAAACATACAAATATTATCAATAATTTTTGCAAATATTTTATTCTTGAAATCAACAAGAAAAACATATTGAAAAAATAATTATTTCATTTGTACCAGAGATGGTTATTGATAAATCATATTACTTTATTAACATCTTAGTTTTGTAGCAACTTTCATTTACATAAGTGTATAAATTGAGAAAAACATGTTGTAATAATAATTGAGATTGTTTTCCAACTTGTGAAAAAAATTCTATTTTTATGTGATTTGAAAAGGTTTGATTAATTGTGATAATTGTTAAAGTGATTTGAATTTCATGTTTGATTGGATACATTTTGACACATTAACAATGGGAATAGATGAAACCATATAATATTGATATTGTTTGTGAAGAAGTACAATTTTGTACACACAGCTGCAAAATTGAATTTCACATTGCAAAAAGAACTACTCTGAAAGATTTCAAACCTTTTGGTAAGTTATTTTTATAATTAAATCTCAGATATTATTTTGATTCTTAATGCTTTTTTACAATATTATTTCTTGTTAATTTCACAGATATTTCTTTTAAAAATTTAATCAATTTTAATGAATTGCTGTGAATTTAAAGTCTGATGTTAAATTAATTATATACTTTATCATTAATAGAAACATCATTTTTTTGTTAATACACATTTTTAATTGAATTTGTTTAAACTTTTAATTGTCATGTTTTATAGTGTGATCTATCACCTCATTTGACTTGTTTATTAATCATTAGTTTAGATACTATGGTGTGAAATTCATAACGTGAAATGCACATTGCATATGTTTCCTACAGCATTCCCATTCCAAAAATGATGATAAACTAACACAATAGAAAAAATTAATAGTGAGATATATATGGTCATTATAAGCAAAGTGTAGAATGAATTTCATTTTTGTCTTGTCTTAAACACATATATGTGGGTTTTACCACGTACGTTTATTAAATATTAGAAATTGCGAGTTTTTGCATAAAGTAGTTTTTGTTTTTTTTCCAAAAAATTATTTGCTTCATTACCGAAATAAGACATTACGCTTTTAATTAATTATTTATAAATGTTCATTTTCTTTGTAAGGTGAAAGCATGCAATTGTTGAAGCATGAATGTATTTATGTTTATTTTAAAAATTATTATTACTTGGAAATATTTATTGATTCAAGTTTTAAACAAGTANTAAATTACATTTTTGTCTTGTCTTAAACACGTATGTGCGTTTTACCACGTACGTTTATTAAATATTAGAAATTGCGAGTTTTTGCATAAAGTAGTTTTTGTTTTTTTTCCAAAAAATTATTTGCTTCATTACCGAAATAAGACATTACGCTTTTAACGAGCATTATTATCTCTCTGATTCAAACATTTTTATTAAATTTTACTAAATAAAAGAAGTAAGTAAAGTAAATATGCAAACTAAATTGATGTGGTATTTTCCAATGTTATGTATGTAAATAAAAAAAACAAGTATGTAAACTAAATTAGCCACATAAATAAGCAAGTCACATACATTAACAAAAAGCAATTATGTAAAATTAAACAAAATATTTTGTTTGAAAATACTTATTAATTATGACTTTTACCGAAGAAATTTAGCAATAAAATATAATTCCAAAAACGTGAATTTCTTGCATATAGAATTTCAATGATCTTTGACAATAATTTATGTAATATGTATAAAAAAAATTGGCTACATTTTAAACAATAGATTACAAACCAATGCGATACTTAGTATCGCATTGTTACAAACAAATGTGTTTGCCAACAGAACATATTCCAATGACGTCAGAGATACACCCCTACCCACAATGCTGAACTTCATCATTCAAAGCTGTTGTGTAATGTACGCTTTTACATTTAGCGCAAATTATACTTTATATAATCTATATTGTTGATTAATATTAATACATGTTGAAATATACATCTATACAAATGTTATACCCAAGTGTTGGCTTTTACATCTAAGAATTGTTTTCCTTAATACAGAGTGTTGTGTATTTTAAACATTGTTACAACGAATATTTCATACTATATTAACAGAGGCAAATAGCTCAGTTTGCCTAGAAAATAAAAACTTCGTCAAAAAATTATTATGCTCAGTTTAATATTGTCTAAAACATTTATTGTCTTCAATTATATCACTTTGCCAAAATCCTAGCAATCAAAAATAAAACTTCGTCAAAAAATTAATTTGCTCAATTTAGTTTTGTCAAAAATATTTCGTCACTAGATGGCGTCCAATAGAATGACTTTATTTCCATGTGGTAAAAAGTCATGGGTGTCCCATTGGGGAGGGGTTGCCCTGATCTTAACTACTGTTGTTTTAATTACTTCAATGAATCATGTAGATATTATAAATATACCTATGGTTCGTCGTCTGCATCTAAGAATATCTTCATCACTTGGTATATAACCCCTTTCACCAATGCGCATGACATTATTAAGGAAGTATTCATCGGAATCAA
>CABFPE010000128.1:215293-226656 GCA_900660155.1 Hofstenia miamia | reverse complement strand
TAATATATATATATATATATATATATATATATAATATATATATATTTGTTAAATATTTCTATTCATCAAAATTTTTACGACACGAAATAAAGTCATTCTATTTAAACAAAGTGAAAAACAGACTAATTTAATTTAACGCGAACTTATATTCTAAAAACAATATTTGCACTTGTAGAGTGAATGAAACCTCGCAGTTTTAACCAATGAAATCAATGCTTTCCTCTAAGCAAATTCTTTTTATTAAACGAGGCATATATTATTGACGCTACTAAATTACAATACCATCGTCATCTGATTGGCATGCTAATTTCCACTGTTTGTTTATGCGAATTTATTAATATATTATATATATATATATATGAATATTGTTTTAAAAAATCGTCCAATGGCTTCTTTAATGTTGCTTCTTTCTTTCTGGCCAATTTATTTGATCGAATGTCATCAAAAAATTGAATTTAAAATTAGATTTTGTTCGTTTCTCCTCCAGAACAAAAACAAAACTCGGATGTGACATCCTGGGTGAGAAACACAATCATTGTTCTGCGGTAGATATCGTCGAAATCTTTACAACCAGGTAATGAAAGTTTTTTACCTTAAAATGCGTAATCTGAAAATATGTCAAACTAAAACCTTAAATATACACTTTTATTTTAGAATTTGGTATTTCATACCCGCTGTATAAAAAGTCTGTGTGCATACTATGCAATTATGAACAATTATGAGTAGGATAACAGATGAACACTACATGTATGTTAGTGTACAGTTTTAATCATAGTGATTCAATTTGTGCTCAATAAGACTACAGTATCATGTTATCGCAGAAATTTCATTCTTGTTAAGAATGTCAAGTAGGAGAAATTGCGTAGTTGCAAAAAGGTAAAATTGAGCACCAAGTGAAATAGTGCAATAGTTATTATGTATTTTTTTTATTGAAAATGCAATAAAATGCTTAGGGAACCTTGTAAACGAAAAGCAAGAAAAATTCTTACTAGTGGTAAAGTGGTAATGAGTTATGAGCCACAGTTTTAGATAATGGCTTAGATTGCAGTCTCAAAGTCCTTTGCCAAATTTACATACAAGTTATCTACACTTTATGTAAATTTTTTTGATAAATGTAATGAAAATGATTTAGTTAAATTTGCAAACTCGTGTGATGATGTGTCCAAACGAGATGACCGAGTTTCATTTACGAGTTGAGTCATGAAATCATAAAAGAAAATGTATCAAAAAATGACTTAGATCATTACATCTTAAACGAATGTTAGCATTGAACAAAAAACAAAAACACAGAACCAAATAACTGATATAAATGTTAGAAGAAATACATCAAATATATTCAGTAAAAAATATCATAATATGCAGATGTGGATCTAGAAATTTCTGGTGGGGGTACTGAAATCTCATATTTCAATTTATCTTTGTAAAAATATATAAAATCTTTCCCATTAATTATTGAAAGTAGATCAGAAAATGGTTCATTACGCATGTATTAGATTTCAGATACACATAATACTAATACTGATTGATAAAAATTCATTGTTACTTGATAATGTTTTGAAATTTGTTTGTACTATATATATATATATATATATATAATGGATACGATTTTCCTGACTATATTGAAATATGTTAGGTATGAGGGAGAGTTTCAAGCACAATGTTACAATACTTTACATATTTCAATGAAAATTGCCACTTGCATTTGTGGTTGTTCAGTTTTTTAATATTTTTAATATCTAAAAAATTGGTTGTTTTAATTCAAATTGTTAGAGGGGCATGAAAAACAAGGTTGGCCTGAGCGCTCAGCCCTCATGAGATTTTTTTCATCACTATTTACACTTTAGTGTTTCATATATCGCTGCTTCAGAACGTGGCGGAGGACTGCAGCCTTGAAATCCTCTCTAGATCTGCCACTGATCAAATGTAAAATACTTTATTTTTGTTAGTATTTGTTGAAGCTGTGAAAACATTTGTTGATTTGAAAACCGTTGTGCATCGTAAATTCCAACCCCAAAGTACACCAGCCCTCCAGTGTGAATTCAAGAGAAATTCTCTCATTGAAAACTCTTAAAATGAACATTTTGCTTTTACTTAATTATCAAAATTATAGTTGGTATACAATTCTTTCTAATGTTTTTGCGACATAAAGTGAATTCGATTGGTACAACTTACAATTCGCATGTGGAGAAGGTTCATCCAATTTTTCATTATAATTTCAGTTAGTTTTGGACATCTTTAACATATTTTTTCATGGTTCATAATTCACAATTCGAATTTTTTCAAAAATTGCTTTGAGTAAGAAATAGACCCATGCAGAAAAATGGCATAGAGCTGCTAGAAATATGGTATTAAGCAATTGGCTACAAACATTTGATGTCACAGAGATCCGGACGAACATGTTATCCAAAGCAACGTACCGATATTATTGTGTTTCCATATTACCTTAAACAGCCCATCAATTTTTTAAAATTTTTCTCTAGAATATTTTAAATGCTTGTCATTCAAGAACTAAAAGAATTTATATAAAATCTGAAATCATCACAAGATAGAGCATTCTCTCTTCTTTTTATTCTTACCTAGAGTTCAGATAAAAAAACCGTCAACAGTCCATGACGATAACAACTAACATCAAATAGTTTGTTTATGTAAATATAAAACATAAATTCTGGTCAGGTGCACCTTGGATAGGTTGTGTTGGATTTGATCAGAAATATCAACTTACAGTTGTTCATTTGGATAAATTTACTAGAGACTAATGGAATAAATGTTTTTAGCGTTATTTTCAATTTGTTTGATTTTCGGATAAGTATATTGTTGAATGCTCTAAAATTAGTTGCATTTATTGCATGTCGCCAATTTCTAGAATTAATTTATGGTATTAGTAGTTATTCTATTCTTAAAGTCAATTTCTATGTTCCATTTTCCAAATCAGTTGTTGAAAGCAATTGATTATTTCTAAATTGTTTATATTTGAGTTTTAAAATTTAATATTCCATTTTTTTTGCTTTATCACAATTTCATTGGCTTAACTAACTTTTGAAGGCAAAGTTTATCATCCCAGGATGTAACCCTTCCCTCAATAGATAGAAAAATATAAAATGAAATGCTTATTGTGAAAGTTTAACCTTTCTCAGATCCAAGCAGAATGAACATGAAACATAAATCACTCAAACAGACAAGCAAATTATTGATTTATAGTTTTATGGGAACATTTAAAGTCAATCAATATTCTTGTTAAACATATTATTTATTCACACCTAGTCTAATTATATGCTGTTTCAATGAACTCTGACACACAACGCACTTATTAACTCATTTTTTGAAATATCCCTATTAAAAGACCTAATGTGAAAATAAATGCTTTGAATTTCAATTGAAAAAAGCTGATGGAATGCTTCATTTAAGAGTTTCTTTGTTCTTATATGAACAGCCCTTGAAAACGGTAAACAAGAAGCAATAAAAATCTTCAACTTTGAGGTTTCTAGCACTTGAAATTCTAAAAAAAGCTGTTGTAAATTAGATTTAAAAGCATCTTATCCAATGATGAATCATCCTTCGATTTGTAAGAAACTTTAGAGAACATTGAATTTGATAAATGCTTAGCGTAGCATAATGTAGTTTTTTCATAAAAAAATGAACACAAATCCAATGATAAGCATATTAATAATTTGGATGGATAATATAAATACAATAATTGCAAATACATACAAGAATTCACTCAGAAATTTTACAAATATAGAAATTCAATGTAGATGCATTTGAAATACAGCATATCAGAATAGAAATACTTCCTTTCACTGATGTGGAGAGCATTGATTTCACTATAGCTTAGTGTTGAAAATAACGAACCCTGTATTCATATGTTTTAAAAATAAGAGATTGAAGACGATTCTAGGGCATTATTTTGGATAATCAAATTCTTGGAAAATAGGATCTGATCTCCTTTCTCTCTTTCAATTAAGTGATTGAATTTGCTCAAAAAAAATTTATTGAAAATATAATATTTTTTCAACAAAACCTGGTTTGCAAAAAACTTTAAAAGTACCACCTCTCAAGAAATTTTTTTTGTGACACCCTTGTGTTCAGGTACACATGCACACAGTAATTGCTATCTAACATACAACACTTGTGATTATTACGCAAGCTATGTTTAATTAAAACAGAAATTACATAAGATTAATTACTGGTATAAAGGATTTTTGTGGCAGGTCTTTGTTAGGTTCATTACAATATTTTTTGAAAAAGTGTGAAAAGCGATTTTGAAATGTAATGGCCATTCTACATAAAAATATCAGTTGTAATATTTAGTCATGCATCACAAGGAAACAAAACTCAAAATAGTTTTGATAACATCATTGGAAGCGACATCCTCTCCTACAAGGGTGCAACAATTTTCATGAACTTGAAAGTTGCATTTTCAATGATTTTGAATAGCAGTGCATTATATTTCTTCAGTTCACGCAGTAATTTACCATATTGTGATAGTCCCACTGGCCTTGGTAGCGATTTTCAATTACCATAGAAGTCTTTTCGGAATCGCTTAATTAGTTCTTTACTGAGGTACCAAGGATTTTCTAGAATATAATCCAAGTGATTTTTTTAGAAAATGTGACACACGCAACATACTATCTATTGTATTCTTGATAACAATTTCTTACGAGTTGATAGAAATTCTTCATACAGCGGGGGTCATTTTCCCACAAATGGAAAAACGTTCCACACTCTTGCTTCAACTGTTATTATTGATGATGCAAAGCAGAAGTGACGTTGGGACATTGCAGTCTGTGTTTCTTCATCGTAATTTATCCTTGGATATAGACAGTAAAGAAATCACCATTATGAACATGGTTGTTCTGTTTCTCCAGATAATCAGTTTTGTGCCTTTACCTTGAACTCAACATCTCAAGCTTTTCACGCTTCTCTTGCAAATTTTATGAGAAGCCCAACTTTCATCTTGATAATTACCTTCGCATGAACATAGTTGCAGTTATCCTCAGAATCTGATACGACCGTAACTTTTCTTCAAAAGTACTGCAAGAAATTAGATTTCCCAGTTCAGAATATATACTTGATCAAACAGACAGAGGGGAGGGGGGTTGGAGACAAAGAAAAGGTGCCTTTTGCAAAAAATAAAGTTTCAAGGCAATGTAGAACATGTGATTTTGGTCTCCATATTGGTATTCAAAGTAATTTGAATTGAGATCGTTGCGAAAAAACAAACACAATGCACTATGTTTGAATTAATAATAAATCTAATTTAAGCTGAATTATTTTTGTTTTTATTTTAGCAAGTAAAATTTCTACTATAAATAAAGGTTTGTCATTTGCCTTTTTTCCAAAAAAAGTATCAATCTCAAATTGTACTTTATTCTTAAACTAATGCAATTAGAATCTTCATATATATTTAGTATCAAACTAACTTCTATAAATTAAAATTTTCAGTAAAAATCCAAAAAATATAAATTTGAGCATTAATGGGTTAATAGTGTATTCTTTACATAAATTTTAACAAGTGATCAGATATAGGTATAAACATGGTTCAAAGAAAGAATTAATTTTGGAAAAACGCATACATTTCTAGTGTCTGCCGGATGTAGAACAAATTATGTATATATATGTATATAGATAAAGAAACGCGTACATTTAAAAACTTCAACCACTTTTAAGACAATTTTAAACAAAATCTATTAGCAGATCAAAACCATTTCGGATATTGTAAACAATTCAATAACTAGAGGAAATTCTAACAGCAAATTTCAATTGTTAAACTATATTACAATTTTTCTACATGTAATTATATTTTGTGTTTAAATTTTAGCTTGTTTCTCTTTATGTCTTTATTTGATTATGTGCATGCATATATCTTTTAAATATTATACATACATATCTTTTGCAGATTTGTCGACTTGAGAAACAAATCTATTGACATTGGATAAGGCAAATACAGCTATTGAAGACTTATTGATGATATGCTCCGTTTGTATTAGTAGATATTAAATGACTCTTTTCGATGATGCTCATGTATAAGTTTATAAGCTTTCCCTCATGACATATTTTGTTGAGCATTAATTCGCAATGAAGTAGATTTGATCATTTAGAATCTATTGTGATAATAGTGTCAAGCAAATGCTAAATTTTATGAAGATTTTGAAGACGAAAACTTTTGAAACAGTTTTGTGCAACTATCAAGAATGCAAAAGTGATATCTTGATTCAAATAATTGAAGGCGTCGGTTTGATATTTTGCGTTAATAAATTTTTAATTATGTGATAATTCATCAATGTATAAATGCATGTTTCTGTTTTATGTTAGCAAACGAATGTATTGTAACCACATTTAGCATGATGATTGCTTATCGCCATAGAAACTGCTGGTGTTGAAAATGGGCAGGGTAATCACAAAGCTATTTACTCCAAACATTTTCTAAATCTGTAATTGTTTCTTCAAAATCATTTCAAACTCTTAGCGTACTAACTGAGAAATATATTAATAATCTGAAAGCTCCCTAGAATAGAGAAGTGGTTTATATGCATTTATATTCTAAAACCCCACTAGATCGCGCTCCTGAAGTGGTTGCAGCTTTGAGTTAACGGTTAAACAATGTTAAAATAAATTAAGGTCTAACGACGTTTGGCGTAAGAAAGTTATCTCATTATAAAATAGTTCAAGACCGCATATAGATATTTAAATTTTTAAAAATTATTATATTTACTAATTATATGTTAAGCAGAAATTATATTTTGACATTTTGCATTAAAATTTATCATGAATTTGCGTGAAATTTTACTATAAAAAATTGATCTAATTATATTCAATCAAAACAAACATTCCTAATCAAATTCTATACAAAAAGCAAGTGCATGTACAATTTAATGTTTAGCGCAAGGAAGCCACCCAAGATTCACACTAAACATATTTACTACTGTGACGCTGACAAACAAATTTAGTACACGTACAATTTAATGTTTAGCGCAAGGAAGCCACCCAAGATTCACACTAAACATATTTACTACTGTGACGCTGACAAACAAATTTAGTACACATTGAAAACCTGTTTGTTCTTTTCACGTCAAAATATCTTTCGCATAAACAGCAACGGCTTCTTTTAACACTTTGCGAAGTAGTAGATGTATTGATGATGCTTTCTTTGTATCCCAGCAATCTAAGAGCTGTTACAGAAGACGAACGCAAACGATATTGTTTTAGTCTATTATTGCAAATGTGTTTATCTACAATGTCATATGCGACATCAGTGAGAAACTTAAATCTGATAAGACTATGCATTTGATTGGTCTCCATGTGGAAAATGAAATCATTAAATAAGGTCACATCTATAAGATTGAAAAAAAATCCATAAGACCATCGTCTACACTTACGCTTGCAGGAATAAAATCTGACCATGTGATCAAGATTATCCACACCTGATTTTGTTTCATTGAAAATTTTATAATATTAGGTAGACCATCAGAATCAAAAGAGAGATTTCGGTGCATTGTTGATAACTCTAAAACTGGTTTATTTGATTTATCCCAATATGACAACAGAGCTTGATAATTAGATTTATAAAGTTTAGCAGATTTCTTTTGTCTGTTGGTCAGATCTTTAGCCATTTCAGGAACATCTCTCCTGTTACTACGCAATGTGCCAAAAAGTGTTGTGTTGCGATGAATTAGTTTTTCAGCTAATGTGCAGCTAGTAAACTAGCTAGAAAATTCTTCATGGCATTCATAGTAATTGCTTCACTTACTAATAATCCATTTCTTTCATTGGCAGATAATGTTTGTTATCCAATGTAAGCAACTCCAGAAATAGCATAGCTAGTTTGTGCATCACATACCCAAACAATCTTAATACCCTATTTTCCCGGTTCGGTAATGATATATTGTCGAAAACTAACACGACCATGGTATTCTAATAGTTGTTCATCAATTGTTAGATTTGGATCAGAAACATAAGGTTGTCTTATGTTGGACAAAAAGATTTCCCATACATCGCGAACTGGAATAAATTTATCATTAGCATTCCGTTGACGTCTATCATCGCATCTAAAAAATCGCTTTATTAGTGCGAATCTTTCCATAGTCATAGTGGCTGGAAAGACTGGTGGGCATTCCCTTTCTGACCACAAGCTTTCTAAGCTGTGGTATTGTGCCTTATGTATTCCAGCCAATAAATACAATCCAATAAAGACTTCAATCTCAGGCCAATCGACTTGTTTCCAAGGAATTTTACGAGTCTCGGAATGATCTAGTCCGGCTAAATATCGACGAGCTTTTAGGATTGGGTAACTAATGCAATCTTCTATGATTTCATCCATAAATATCATAAGAGAATCAGATGGTTTCATAATTCGTATATGATTTCGTGTACCAGGGCGAATGATGTTATGAGATGGTTCTCTTCCAATTGAATTATTTTTCGTATCAGGAATTGAAGTCCAAATTCTGCCAGATGGAGCAGATTGCACTGCGTCGTCTTCCTCATCACTTGTAGAATTTTCAAGATTCACTAAGTTGTTTACTTCTATTCCACCATTGTTTTCTGCAAATTCAGAAATATCTATATGTAATTCTTCATTGGAATCCTCAATGTTATCTAGATTTTCTAGATCTTCCTCATCTGTTTCAAATTGAAATTCTTGCAGAATTAATTTTGCAATAGCACTTTCCGCAGCCTGCCTTCTTGGCATAACAACTAAAAATTTATAAAAACTTAGCATTTCAAAACTAAAAAATGAATAATAATAGTTACAATATACATGTATTTTTGGCTTCAAAATAAATAAATATTTATTTAAATGTACATGAATGCTTAGCATTAGGGTGTTTCAAGTATAGCACTAATTTTAAATACAAGCAACCATCCTAAAACAAAAATTTAAAGTGGATTTCTTTTGAGGTAACAAAATTACCCCAAACTTAGCCTAATGATGTTTTTGAAGAATCTTATAAAGTAAAATTAAACTAGCTTCCATAATTTGCAGACAAGAAGTACTTTAAAAATGTGGAAAAGTCACAATAAATCAGATGCTTCCTAATCGATTTGCGTTCAAAATTCTACCCTAGTTGTTCTTGGGGTAACAGAATTACCCCAAACTTAGTTTAACCGTTAAACCTTTGGTTTCAGCATTTGCAGAGCTTTTGATTCGCTGAAAATTGGGAATGGGAAAGACCTAAGGTTCTTAAAAAAATTTTTCGAAATCATGTAAAAATGCTTTGTATTATTGAGCTGGCGCTGAGCAGATTCCGAACCAAAAATGACCAAATATTAACAAAAAATTAGATTTATTTTATAACAAAAATCGTTATAAAAAACGTTTCTACCGTTAAATTTTGGCTTAATGTCCAAAACCGGTTTTTAACCAATAAATGAGAGTTTTGAGGCCAAACCTAAACATATTGAGAACCAATTTTTAAATATTTTTACGACAAACTGATTTCCACTGGGCATAGTTATACATTTGCACAAAATAACAAAGTGAATTTTCTATTGAAGACAATTGTTTTAATGGCTATTTAGTACCCTACACATTTGTAATGAATGAATAATTGAATTCAACTATTCCACGTGTACTACTGATGACGGTAGTTTGTAATCCTTAGGAAAAAACTTTTCTTTTATTTAAAATCATTAATCATACGTAGTCCTAATGCCAATGTGTTTCTGCAACCATTTTCATATAAGTAATGAACATAGATTGAATCCTGCAATATATTAATATTATTAATTATTAATGTTAGTGCCTTTCTTCAATAAATCGAAAAAATGTTCAAAAATGGACTACAGCTCGATAATCGCACTTATAGCTCGATATTCAAATACAGGCAAAATCTATGAAACTTCTGAAATTATAGTTTATAACTTTAATGGGTAAACATGAACGCAGCAATCAATTGCTAAATTTATGTTATTTGCAATGTTTCAAATTGTTAATTACACTTTAAAGTGGCAAGGGACCAATACTTAGAATTATAAATATTGTTATTATATTGTACATTATGAAAGTAAAACTAATAGTTGCCAAGTATTTTCAGCATTAGACTCAATATTGAATTCACTTATCGTGTTATTAACATTCTCGATATTTTAAAATCTCGCGTACACAATTATATGATTAACGTTTTCACACGATTTCTGAGTACTGGTCTCCTATCACTTTTAAGGAGATTAGCAATTTGGATTATAATAAGCTGATACGAAATTACAAATAATTAACGCATTCGTGTTTCTTTATAAAGGTTATAATTGTTTATAAATTTTGCTTGTACTTGAATGTCGAGCTGATCACGAAAAATCGAGCTGCAGTCATAGCCCCCATCATCACTATTAAGACTAAATGTTTATTAAGACAATCTAGATTTATTCTATTGTCACCATTTTTATTAAACTTGTAGCAAATTGAGTGAATCTGCTATCACACAGTTCGGATGAACATTATGTTTGCGAAAACTATTATATAAGGCTTGTTTACTCATGGATTATTAGATTTTTTATAGAATCAATATATAAATATATTAATTTGATCTAATATTGAACAAACACAAACTAACCATATAGAAACCAGACCCGATTATATAACCAAGAATTAACTAAAACTGTTTTCATTATAAAATGAGAACAAATAAAGGGTCGTTAACAATAATTAAATAAAGTCCAACAATTATCACTTTAATTTATTATGATAATAACGGTTATCATCACAAATATTTACTTGAGTTGGACTTAATATAACATGCACAATTTTCTTCTGCTTAATAAACCTTGTATTTCTACAAAGTGCTTCAGAAAGACTTTTTCAAGCAGAAATGAATAGCAACATATGCATTCGAAAATTGACTTCTTTATCCCATGTTTATTCTAAAATTAGAACCTATCTAAATGTTTTGACCAAATACTTTAATTATTAAACTCTTTGACCCTAGCATTTTGTTTTAGGGAGAAACAGTTATTTAAGTTATATTTAAAACGAAGAGTGAAGTTATAGTCAAATGCAATTAAATATGAAGCTCAGCACTATTGTTTTGGAAAATAGTTAATAACAAGCGAGTAAAGAAAAATATTTTCATTCATGATGAAGAAGTGTTTAACAAAATATTGCTAAATATGTTGAGGAACAAAGAATTATGAGTTAATTTACAAAAACTTTTTGGAAGTACTGGATATCAAGCACTACGAATGTATGGTTTGGCACAAATACATAAGAATCTTGAAGACCCGCACGCCCCTGTATATATACATATATATAAATATATATATATATATATATATATATATATACATATATTAGATCAGAAGAAGAATCTAATCTTTGTTCAGAAATGTAACTTTTATCTTAGTTGATGCAAATATATTTCTAATAATAA
>CABFPE010000128.1:202946-215248 GCA_900660155.1 Hofstenia miamia | reverse complement strand
ATATATATATATATATTAGATCAGAAGAAGAATCTAATCTTTGTTCAGAAATGTAACTTTTATCTTAGTTGATGCAAATATATTTCTAATAATAACGTTTTGCTGAAATGTGTAATTTGCTTCTTCAATGATTTTGCTTTGTTCCAGATACATATATGCTCGATTTTTGTCTGTAAAATTACAAATTTGCCTCTTTGCGAACATTCCTCTCATTGCGTTTGTTAATCCAAGTTAAACATTGTTAAGGCATTTGAAATATATGAAATTTCATCAACTGAATTCCATTGTAACAGTGGTGGAAGCGTATTGGCTGGTATGTAAACCAATTGAATTCGCTCAAAAAAACTATAAAATTTCTGTTGTTCAAGCAAGAATTGCACAATAAATGTCTAACATCAGCACATCCATTGAATCCGAGCCATACTATATCTTATCCAATTATATTAATCTCATAAATCTTGCCATCGGTTTCACTGGAATTTTTTTCAATTTCTTTACATTTATCACATGTTTGAATTTCGATGAGAAGTCAAAATCATCTTTCGTAATATTCATGCAAATGCTCTCAATATGGGACGGCACCACTTGTACACATCTTGTAATCAAATCCAGCATTCTTCGACCATTGGGTAAGTATGATTACCAAAACTTAAGAAATTATGTCATATATGAAATCATAATCAATGTAAATTTAACAGGTGAGTGAATTTGAAATTGCATATAATATTCTAGCACAACGATCTGATGTTTAAGCATAAGATATGCTGGAAGTCAGTTTTTTACCAACCTTAAAAAGCATCAACTGCTATTATAATTGAAACTTTGAAATGTTGTTCATTTACTTCGGTTATTCTTTCAATGATATTATTAATGCAAAGGTGGTAAGTCGGTACTTAATACTAAGCCAATTTGTACACATGGGTGGAGGAGGAAACTCTGCCCATATGCCTTTATTTACAACTCAAAAATTTGGGGTGCTTTCTTAGCGAGACTTGGTGACAATTCATAAATTATATTAGGGCTAATAACCCTCTAAACACTTCTAAATATCTGCTCATATTATACACGATGATACTTCTCAACCGCGGACTGGTTTTTCTATTTGTGGGAAAACATATTTGCACTTGGCGTAGGTACGTTATGCAAAAAAACATATTTTACTATTTATAAATAAAACCAATTAAATTCCAAAATTTCCAAATACTAGCATCAATATTTAATTGATTTGAAAAAAAACACAAAATTTGGAATTTGATTAGCTTCGTTGCAGTATCATTATTCAAACCAAAGCTAGATGAGGACATCCCCCATCAGGCTTAGGGAGTCCTTAAAACACCTAGAAAAGTACTCAGTCTCAATAAATTTTCTACCTATTAATTGTCAATTTTTCTCGATTTTTTATAAACTTCCAATTTATTTGAAAACCTTTTCTTTTCAAGAAACTGATTCTTTTCAGAATAAAAACTACACACAAATGATATATATTGTCCCACTAAAACTGCATATTGATTTTTAGTTGTTTTTAAAAAATGCTTCAATTTTTTGTGTTTTTATTTTGTTTGAACTATTTTCCCTAAAAAAGGACATGTGCGAATAAAATAAAAAGCACCTCCACGGCCAGGAACTACAAGAACTCAGAAACAACTATTCTCAACGCCAAAAATGGCTGTTTACTTGTGCTTAAATATATACATATATATTGCTTTAATGCTAAGCTTCTTTATCATTTTATGAAAAAACAACGAAAATTTTAATTGAGAGTACTTTCGGTACTTACTGTACCATCGTCAGTCAAAAACAGAAATTAATTGGTGATAAAAATAAAAATTTTCAAATCATCAATCAAAACAAACTTAAATAAATGAAATGTTTGATGACATTTTGTATTAAAATTATTTAATGTAAATTGATTCTGTGATCTTGGTGCATTTGTGTTTTATTAAAATATTAAAGTCGGATGTGGATGCTTCATGTATTTTTGAGTGCATATAAATTTCGAATTGTAAGTGTCCATATAAAGGTTATTGAATTTATGTAACCAATGTCTTTTAGTTTCACCAATGTACCTAGAAGCTTTCACACTTCTAACAATTATATATTTGTAAACAATTGATGAATAAGAAAGCAAGGAATTACGTTTATGTAAGAGAACTTGATTCAAAATATCATAGGAAGCTAAATTGTATTTTGCACTATTACTGTAATAAGATAATGTGTGGATATTAAATTAACTCACAAAATATCTGAGTGGCATTTACCTAAATTTATGATTTTTCAAGTTTCTACTATTACATTGCAATTATGTCCATGGGATTTGCATATATCACATTTATTCATTGTAGGCACGAATTTAGAGGAGGTCTCTGGGTTCCCGACCCCAAATCGTGGAAATAAAGCTGTCTGTATCCCTAAACCTAATAATAAATAGACTTGGGAGGGAATTATCAATGAAATAAAAACATCCCATTCAACGCAGGTAAATTCAAATCCAAAAGCAAAAAAAAATAATTTCTTAAATTCTCATTATATATTTAATGAAATCCAAAAAAATTCCAACTGTTGCACATTGTAGTAAGCAATTGTTAGATTTTATTTTGTACATGTAATTTTTTCATTATATTCCAGTTTGAGACCAGAAAATATACAATTCCGGATTCGCCGAGATTCAGATTTTGAAAAAGTTTTTGAATAACATACGTAGTCCATGTATTTTAGGAATCTACATGGAGAGCATAAATAAATGGTTTTGCAAAGCTGCATACTTCCTTCTCTGTGTAACATCCTTGGGGAGCATAATGACGGTTCCAATGTTAACCATTGATCGCCTAGTCTGCTTGTACTTTCCAATTTTCTACAAAATGCAATGGAGCTCAAAAAAGGCTTACGTAGCATGTTTAATTCTTTTTGCCATACTTTGTGCAGTCAACAGTCCTATTTTGTACTTTTATCATCTTAATGAACATGGAATCTGCAATCAGATTACATTATTCTATTTTGAAATTCTTTCTCAGGTTTCAGTTGCGACAGTTTTTATTGGAAACCTACTTATTCTGTTTCGAATGATAAACCTCCGTAAGCGGAAATCAAATTCAGAAAGAGATAATAGCTTTATTTATAACTTGTTGTTTATATCTATATCATTTCTCATCACAATAATGCTTGTCCTATTTTTTGGATACATTTCTAAAAGCATAAATCCCAATACTTTAGAAGAAAAAGCACGTCTGTATTTTTATTACAGTTTAACAAACACTGCAGGTTTGACCAATCTTGCCATTAATTTCCTAATATATATCATTTCTACAAAAATGTTCCGTCAGACATTTTTTAGATTAATCCTGCCTAAAAGTATGTGTATTTGAAGTTAATCACTAGTGTACATTTTGTAAAAATTGATGCTGTAATTCTCTGGATTTTTTGTGTCCAGTTAGATAATCCATTAAACAAAACAATATTTAAAAATTTTCAAAAGAATGCGTTTGGATTATCTAGTGTTAGATGTAAAATCTGAATATTTTGTGTATTATAATATTCATAGCAGAGCTGTGAACTGCAATATCGTAGTTTTAAATTATGTATTATAGAGAAAGCAAATGTGTTTTATAATACAACAAATAAATCACCTGTTTCTACTGTTTTTCATTGAATTTAACACATGGTTATTTATTGCAGCACAGTGCTTTCTTGATAAGTGTGCGAAAATGTACGTGGATTAAATTTGTTGCGTACAATTATTACCAACAATTGCATTTATCAAAGCCCACTTTCACGCTTTACAACTGCAATTTCCCACCTATTCAAACCACATCGGTCCAATTGATTTCCTTGGATGGAACCAATGCCCTCCTTTCAGTCGTCTTTTCAACAATGACTTAACTTACCTGTAAAAAATTTTATAATATTCAACTGGAATGCATTTTTACCAATAATTCTTTCAATATTATAAATTTAATTGTAATATAAAATGTATACTTGGACGACAAAAACAGTAGAAATAAAACGCTCAAGCAGAGTCGTGGCATCAAATTTCGAGGGCTTGAGCCCACTATGTTTATGAAAAATTAATTTTTTAAAGCGTTTAATTAAAAATGGTAATGCTGAATGTTTTCTTACCAACTTTATTTCGTGGATCTTGTTTAATTCGGAGTACAAATTGTGAATATTTCAATTAGTTGTTAATTAACCGTTTGTGGTTTATGTATGCTTTTATTCTGCCAAACAATAAAAACTCAGAAAGATTTTGAATGCATATACAAAGTTATGAAAACTGTTCCCATAAAAAAATTAAGTCTGTGCTTTTGAAAAAGTTTGTATTTTGCTTGGAGCAATTTTTTTAAAAAGATTTAAATATCTTTTTACATATGATTGCACAGCGAACAGAAGGAAAACTTTTAACGTTGCTCAACACACATGTAGCTTCACATATACTCTGTAATCTGTTGATCTTCAGAAATCAGCTAATCTCAAAAAAATATCCAAACGATTATAATTGCGCTTAATGCATGAATAAGGTAATTGAGTTAAATGTATACAAAGTCACACATAAGGCTTTAAAAAATCCAATCGATTAAGTTAAGATTTTATGTATTTTTAACATTAACTATTTCAAAGTATACTTACTTTTTTGCAATAATTTTAACTAAAACCTTATTAATATTATTTAATGTTTTTTATTTATTCATCAAATGGAAATCTGAAAAGAATAATGTCGGAGTTATGATGATAATAGTAATGGATAATTTTAATAACTTTCCTACTAGATGGTATTAACAAAATAATGATATACGCGAATTTTGAATTTGCATCACATGGTAAACAATCAATTATATAATTATAAATGTTTCATTGGTCAAAGCCATCTTCTACCAGTATCGTAGTAAAAAATAAATAAATGTATATAAGGTAAGTTAAAATAAGATATCTATTTATTTAAATACTTAATATAGTGCCTTAAAATAAAAAATATTTTCTAAAATGTCTATTATATAATTGAAATTCACATTTTTCGGATTGTTAGAAGATGGGATTCCTTAACCTTAATTTCATGGTAGATAATAGTCCGATATTTTCCCTATTAAATATTCAGCATATTTTCGTAAGCATGCGTTTGTCATTGTCTAAGATCAAATCTGAAATTTGACAAAAATATTATATTAATTTTTTGACAACGCTTTTTGTGTTTTGTGGGCGGAAAACGGGCATAAAGACACTGTTTTATACATGATTTTTAAAGTTTTCTTTTTGATGAATTTGAGTTTAATGTAAAATCCTTTGCAAATTTCAGTCAATGTCTTTTTGAAAGTCCGATCGGTTTTCGAAGACATTTGTTAGAAATCAAACTAAATTTAAGTCACTAGCCTATATTTAATTGACAGGCGTACTTCAAGTACAGTGGAAAATGTACGGACCACCCAGCAAAACAATACGCGCCACCCCATACAACTAAGCAGTAAGCAAATTTAGGAAAAACGAGTTTGGCACAGCACTTTAAATCCACTGGAGTAAAATATTTATTTTCCTACAAATAAGATGTTGAGTACAATTTCGAATCATTTTTAATGGTTTTACACAATATAGATTATTGGGGATTAGGCTCGTAACATTTTAGCATCATATTTCTGTTCAATTGAGTGAACATGCTCAGGTGGAGAGTTTCAATTTCTTGATAAGACACACATTTCAACTGTTTTGAAAAATTGACAGTTAATTATTCTGAAAACACCAGTCTTCAACTTGTTTGATTACATTATAGGAACATTGCCGCCAATTACACACGTTGCATCATCAGCAAATTTCAAAATGGAACCAAGAACAGATAAATCGGTCATATAACAAATTGAACAGATAAGGTCCTAAAACTCTACCTTGAGGTATTTCTAGATTTGTAGTTAATTTTGAGGATATTTGATTGCCAAAAAAAACAACATCTTTTAAGAAATCACAAATTGCGTGAAATGGAATTTCTAATGAGCTTAATTTTTGTAATCATTGTATGCCTCTATGCTTGCTAAAGCTTTACTTATGTCCAAATGCAAAAGTTTTGACATAATCACCTTGTTTTATATAATCTTTCATGCATGTAATATGTGAAGTAATGCAAATTTAGTAATAGAACTCTTTTGCAAACTAAACTGATTTTTCCTTAGCTTTTGATTGTAAAAACCCGAAATAAAATTATCCAAAATAATCTCTCAGAATTTCAACAAAGAATTGTGCTGAGAGAAATTGGATGCAAATTGTTTGATGTATTTGCATTCTCTTTTCTAAGAGCAGTAAAAAATTCCCTGTTTGATGCAGTTATTGCATATTTTCAATAGAATATCAGCAACGTTGTGTACATTCTTTTTAGATACCCAATAACAAAGTCCATCATGACCACAGACACTTTTTTCTATTTTCTTTAGAAAATAAAGAACAATTTAAAGAAAGCTTAGGAATGTTAAAAATGATATACGTTTTTACTTTTTAGGAGAATGTAATCATTGGGAGATATCGGTAAATAATTCACTGATATCACTTGTTGAGAATTCCAGCATTCCTTAGAACCCCGACGTAGATTTTTACCTTAATCAAAGTTGTGATTATTGAATCGTATTTTATTACTAAGTATTTTTGCTTTCTGATATTTGGATCTACGTCCATAAGAAGGTGAAAGAGTTTATTATATTTTTCGACGATGGAAAAATGTGTCGTAAATGACATATACATGATTAATAAATGTTACCAGAGTTTGATTCGGACATCTTATTACAGACATAAAACAGAAATCTGTTCCGTCTATTTCTATATTAAAACGATGTTCATCACTTGCCTTATGAATTCGAGTCTTTAATAGTGCTGATGGTTTTAGCAAAATTGCTTTCTGATCAGAAGGTAGTTTGCTATTATAGGTGACGCCTTCGGAATAGTCTTTATATAAAAATTTCAAACCTAACTGGGTATATTTGTGTGTTGGTACTTTAAATAAAACTGCGAAAGTCCTTATCAAGTGGAAGAACTTATCTTTAAACATGCTTGCATTATTTTTTATAATGTATGTTATTTCTTGAAGATTTTCATCTATTTATGTTATTAGTATATATATATATATATATATATATATATTAATCACTGTATTTATTGATTAATTGCTATTCATATCTCACAAGAATAAAATGAACAATTGTATTTCAACATTTGATGTTCATGACAAAATATTATTCTTCGTGTTATTTGATAAATTATCCTCTGATAAAAATCGATAGGTTGCATTTATTTATAATATGAATTTGACCTCTACTTGAATCCGTATTGAATATTGAAATGATCAACCTACTTTGAATGCGCAAATATTTTTGAAGTTGCAATATTTAAATTTCAAGTTCAAATCAATGATTGTTTTAGAAATAGCAGACTGATAAAATTTTAAGAAAAAATGCACAATATTGAAAAAATGTTGAATGTAAATAATATTATATTTATGGACGTAACATCTGTTGATTTTTGAATAAAATTTCTAAATGCTAACTAAGAATTATTGAAAATTCAATGCAATAATTCTACAAACATTTGGCACAAGTTGAAATTGAACGCAGTTCAATATTTTAAGAAGTCGCAAAAAATATAGGCATGGTGATTTCTTAGAATTAACAAACCTCAATAAAAATATATTCTTCTTTTTTCTTGAAAGATGGCAGTAAATATGACCTTAGAAATAAATATTGTAAACGTAATGCGTGAAGCGGATGTTAATACTGAAACAGAAAATTTATGATCTTATAGTTAAATTAATTTGTCAAGACATTTTAGAGATATAATAGCAAAAAATTTACTCATCAAAGCGTGTACGTTATCAAAGCATAAATATCTCCAAAAATAGAATTTCATCAATCCCAAATGTAATTGAAATTGTAGTCCTCGGAGGACAGAACAGTTAATATTATAATTTCAGGTATTTTTTACTTACTAATTTTTGATTATGTTATTCAATTAAACAAATTTTTATGGGTAATATAATCCAGCAGAAACTTAGGCGGAGATTAGGAATCGTGGAAGTGGAGGTCTGGAGGCCTGGACATTCTAGGTGCTATTTCTTAAAATCACTACTATGTTTGTCCTTACCCCAGTTCATTAAATAACTTTTTATTGGAGGACACAAATAAAGGAAAGGAGCAAGCTAAATAATTGAAAATATAACGAAGTAATACATTTTTCATATTGTTACTTACCAATAACTAAATTATGCAAGTTTTGCTATGCGAACTGTAAATTATAATTGACTACAAATGTAATTTAGCAGCTTATGTATCAGTGCTGTTAAAGCTTAGCATAATAATTCTTCCAACATCACGTGCCTTTATTGAATTTATAAACGCTAAATTACCAAAAAAATAGTATTTTTTCAAAGTAATCAAATTCTTAGTGTTATAAATTGCCTTACTCACTGCTGAATATAGAATGTGCATATATGAATATGAAATTAAACTATCCTAACATACTGTACTTTAAAAATCCAAGGAAAAATAATAGAGTGCAAGTTTAATTTTCATCACCTCGAAATATTCAGAAAGAATTTTTATTCTTCAACTAAATTTTGGCCTTTGCACTTGTTTTTACTTGACTGAGAATGTAAAGTTAACTAATGAGATTACAAATGAAGTCCCCAAGCAAGTCTACTCTTTCAGAAAGTACGTCTATAAATATTTGATCAGACTACTGTCAATGCTACCGTTAAGCAAAATATGAGGTATAATACTTAAGAGGTATTTGAAGCTCAAACAGGGAACCGACACTTATTACTTAACAAAGTTACAAAAAAATGCACTAAGCATAAGCGGTAAAATCTATAATATTCTGCCTTTTTAAATCAATTTCTTCAAAGATTCATTCTTAGGAATGATCTACACTTATTAAGATATATGTATAGTTTTCCATATAGTTGTGTTCTGTTATGAAAACTTTAAATTTTATGTATCTAACCCAACACGTTGTTGGGCCTAAAAATCCAACACCATAAAGTTTTTCCATTTTGCCTTTAGACTATGTTTTTTTATTTTCAAATTTGCAAACAAACTACTGTAGTAACTGTGTTACGTTTATGTGTACCATATAGAAAACTTAGTTAGGTGATGTGATCTTACAGTAGCTTGAAAGATAATTTTTTGAAATATATATACAATTGTTTTCATTAACTTATGAATTTAAACAATAGTCTAAATTTGACCTAAAAATTTTAAGTAATTCTCAAATAGACCAAATATTATGCTACTTCTAAGTATAAGCTATTCCACTGTTTTAAGAAAAGGTGAATGCTTTCCCATTGCTACAGTTTTGTTTGATATGTGTGCCTGGCTACGCATAGCCAGGGCGTGCGAAGGAATTCTGAATAGAGGGCCATGCTCATGAATAATAAAAGTAATTTATTGTGAATACTGCCTGGATAAAGTAAATAAATCTCTCCATCTCCAGTCAAGTAGTAGTTTGTCAGTGACATCAGAATTTTTACACTTTCGAGAATGGATTGGACTGGGCTTTAATTTTTAATGAATTGGCGGGTTTGGGCTGATCTGGGCTTTAATAGGCCTAAGTTAAGACTATATGAAATGCAAGGATCTATGTCTTCAGACAAACTCACGCTAATATACGTAACATGTAATCTTAATATTGACCTCTTAACCCTTTACTTACCAACGTTCCCATTTTAGGAACATTTTCCTTCCTGACAAAAATCATAGTATTTTACATTTTTAAAGTCATAATTAACTTTTTTGCGTGTTTGTGTCTTCCACGTACTTATTTATACTTAAAAATAATTAGTGAACTTACCTTACTCTTCTATTTCTATTAAAATTTAGTGGCATGAAATGAACAAATACATATTGGGATTTAATGTCCACTATATTGAGGCGAAATTGCTTCCATTATTTCTCTCCTTAGTCTTGCATTCATTAGCTATTTATTCAGGCCCGTGGCTTGCATTTAAAATTTAGGGGGGCATGGCCCGCACAGTTCAATAAATTAATCATATTTTTACTTATATGAAATAGTTTCACAAGTTGGTAATTTTTAAATAGAATATTTCAACTAAAATATATTCACTCTAACTTAGTTACAGAATATTAGAATTAATACTATGGAGTTTTGTATCCAGGATGCCAAGAGGAAGAAGGGTCCAGTGACCCAAAAGGGAGGGCCATTCTTCCCCTGGCCCTCCCCTAGCCACGGCCCTGTATTTATTGCTTTCTTATCTGTCACAATTTTGTGTCTATACCTTGTTTGTGTCTCTATACTTCCATCCTACTATGGTATGCCCTCTTTCCTTCCAACGCTGTGCTTATCTTCTATTACTCCATAATGACTTCCAGTAGTGATTTCTTAGGTTGTTCTTCTAGTCCTAGTGTTCCTGTTCTACAGCTTCCTCCAAGCTAAGCAGTTCTTTCCTTTCTGTATGCCTTGCCATGCACAGTCTATCCATACCTCCATTTAAGTTAAATGCTCAGCCTGCCTCCCTATCTAGCTTGACTTGTTCCACCTAACTATTCCTGCAGAGTATTTAAACACTGTCTTCGCCATATGATTATTGCCCTAATGCTATTCTGCACAGTCAATGTTGACTTCTCTACTATCTTCCTTATCCTCCTCTTGTATTCTGTTCTTAACTTCGTCGTCACTTCTTCATGATCTGTTCTATCTCTCTCTATTACACCTAAGTACTTGTACCCCTCCTTGACTTCCGCCCCACTGATAGTCCTAGTCCTCAATCCACACTCATCTGTGTACTTGCTCCTGGTCATTATCACTGCCGCGTACTTTCATTGTAAAAATAATTTATTCAAAAATTGTATTACAAAATTTTCTGGAATAACTGCACAAAATTATATTTTACAAGCACTAATAGATGTGCATGCATAGTGTTTTATTAGTGGTGAAGTGGTTCTCTCAAAATGTTACATATTATATTTATTTTGTTAGTCCTGTTCTTCTATAATTAATTTTACATTATCTATCTTCTTTGATTTTCTGATTTCATCAAAATATTCACAGTTTTTAATTAAATGTATTTGTTCATTTTCCTATTCCAAACTCAAACCCAGACGCTCTAAATTGCCTTCTCCAATGTCTCTACTTGCTTCTGGAATATCTTCCTTGAACTAGCATACACCTTCAGGGAATCCCTGACCATATGTGACTCACTGCTGTACGATTGTTTTCCAACTTATACCCTATTTATGTCTGCTTTAGCCTGTCTGTGATTGGGATAAGCTAACTACAAATAGTAGTGGTGCTAAGCTGTCTCCCTGGAATATGCCTCGTCTAAGCCTCAAAATGTGCCCGTCTAACTCAGTCGGCAAATTCCCATCTCTCTCTCTCTCTCTCTCTCGAAAGTAAATGAATTCCACTGCCATCCACTTTGGGTACCGGCTCACCACACACTCCTCCAATGCTGCTGCTAGTCTTTCGTTAACTCCTCTGAGCTTCTTCAACATTATTAGTATTATTATTATTATTATTATTATTATTATTATTATTCTTACTTCTCACAGCTTCATGCTGGTATTCCTCTCAGCTCAGGGAACTCACCAGTTCCCAGGGAGTCTGAGAGCTTTCCTCAGAACTCTAGCTGTTCCTAACAATGCTGCCTTCTGTGCTACTGCTCCTCCCCACTTTGGTACTCCCAACCCCTCAAATTATCTCTTATGCTTCTTACTGCTCCTAGTGCTCCTACTACTACCGGGACTACTTCAACCTTTTTTAGCTTCCACAGCCTTTCTATTTCCTCTGCCAACTCTCTGTACCTGTCCTTTGGTACAGCTATGTCTATCACTGTTCCCAATCTTTTCTCTTTGTCTACCACTACTATGTCTGGCCTCCGTGCTTCTATTACCTATCTTGTCTGGATGTTGAAGTCCCACAGTATCTTAACCTTCTCATTTTCTATGACGCCTTGTGGCTTGTGCTCATACTACTTGTCTCCTGCTCCTAACCCATGCTGCCTGTTCAAGCTCCAATGTACCATTCTTCCCACCTTGTCATGCCTGAACTTATACTCATTTTGTGCCAACTTCTCACACCCTGCTATTATTATTATTATTATTATTATCATTATTATTATTATTATTATTATTATTTTTTATTTATTATTTAGTTATATATTTTGCTTTTCGAAATGTAACTATATATTATATACATGCTCACACCCAGATCGAAAATATTTTGAGGTTTTTACTAAAAATCGAATAGGTAGAGGTGGTGGACTTATGATAATTGTGCCAAAATTTTTAAAGCCAGCCCGTAAATCTGAATATGAGCTTAATCACGAAATA
>CABFPE010000128.1:188349-201086 GCA_900660155.1 Hofstenia miamia | reverse complement strand
TCTCATTTTCAATACTGTTCTTTTCTTTTAACTAACCTAAATTCGAAACATCGTATGCTTCTATCAAAGCATTTAATTGGTGTATAAAAACTCTAAACTTTGCACAAAAGCATGACGAAGCATCAGTATATCGTAATAAATATAAAATATTATCTCCGTTCTATCAAATTCATATGCATATGCTATCTATCTTATTTAAATTCAAATCTCTACAAACATCTCTCCTTTTCCTTAATGACTATATTAAATTAAATGAGCGATCGCAAAAATTTTTAGTTTAGATAAAAATTATAATGGCTTCCATCACATATCAATTAAATTGTGGAATAATTTAGATTATGAAACGCGAATAGAAAAAAACTATAAAAAGTTTAGAAAAAAATTGAAACAATTTCTTCTAATAAAACAGTATACATTAGGGGACGGTAATACACTTCATGCATTTGAAACATACATTCAACATTGAGCACCTACACAAACATCCACTCAAACATTGACTATATTATTATATATTGTACATATTAATTTGTAGTAATTTGTTCATGTTTATTTTCTTTTGTCATGTGTTAGTTTGTAGATATTGTATACATATAATGCGCAATAAATTTGCTCTGACTCTTATTATTAAGGATGAAAATAATAAAAGAGATTACTTTCAATCGGGTCGTACTTTTAAATTTGAGATATCATTACTATTTAGTGAGTTACAAGGCTTAACATTTTTTAGAGTGATCATCACTAATTGTAAAATATGCTTTGGTTGTTTAGGCTCATTGCAAGTTTACGTGCACTTTGTTAATGAGTAATGGATTTTGTTGTAAATTTTTTAAACTGATTCATTAACTAGTTATTGTAACTATTGAGAAGTGCAAAAAATTATGTAAATACCTTTTTAACATAAAATAGCATGAATCAAAGCAATATAGAATAATTTATGCTGCGTTAACAAAAGCATAAAATTGTCTTAACAGCGCATAGTTGGCTATTAACATGATTATGAGCCAATTGTATCAAAACATTTTTGGCATGAATTTCTAGATTTACACATTTGTAGGAACATGATTTTCAGAAGCATTTTCGGAAATTATGCATATTATGTATAATTTCAATAAATAGTAATGAGTCCACAATGAAGTTTTTGCACTAATGAAAAATCAGTTAAGCATGTCAATTCTTTAAGGACATTTGGACTGACATTTAAAATACTTCAAAATCAAATACGTTTTATGTTTTATTAGAGGACTGTGAAATTCAAGTTCCTGCTCCCTTTAAAAATTCATACTTGTAAAAATACGAAAAAATAATAATTAATATTTCGACAATTTTTACTAAAATGAATTCTTACAATAAATCTAAAAATATGTATCTCACATCTTAGATATTTTAATTTATTTAAATAATGTGCCTGTTGATGATTTTTTTATTTCAGCGTTTGAATAACATTGTGGTAATCGAAGAAAATTTAAGGAATACAGTATTCGTTTTTAAGCGTTTGCGTTTTAAGTCTTTACTGATGAAAATATTATTTATTATTGTACAATTTCAATGAATAAATAAAACTTAATGAAAAAATATATTGCTATAGAACATAACTTTCTAATCAAACAGCTTAACTTAATTGTTATACGCATAAGTATATGCTGGAGCAAAATTGGTCGGCCTTACATTACACTAAGCGTGTATCGCATTAACATTTAGTATACCCCAGAGATGGACATTGACCCAAAATTTAGGCCCGATTTCGGATCGAATCTAGCCCGGGCAGTTTAAAACATTGCTAATTCGGCCTGATTTTCATGATTTTTACCAACAAAAATTTTTCAATGTTTGAGTCGGGCAGCCCAAATTTGGGTATGTTATAAACTTATTATAAAATCTCTAAACTGAAATTCAAAATTGATAAATTTAGATTTAGAATAATATGTGATGTTAATGTAAAATTTCAAAATACAAATTTTATTTTTCGCCACTTTGCTTGTAAATTAAATTATATATTATTCACTGCATTTTGTTGACTTGCAATAGTTATTTTTTTACTCTTCAGACTACTTTTCCACTCAACTTTTCCAATGCCTCGACCCAAGTTTGGCCATGCCCATGTCCCTCACTGAGATATCGGCAACTAGAAGTGACATTTTTTTACAAAAAAATAAATTTATAGGTTAGCCATATTTCTATTAGAGTTACTTTAAGTAGTAAATCGAGTTTTCTGCATTTTTATGCAATTTTATGCAAGTATATTAAGAAATATCGAAAGCTATTTGCATGGATATATCCATGGGATTGTGCCCCTCATGCAATAATAAAGACTTGTACTAAAACATATTCTTGAAGTACATGCAAATAAGAATTTTTTTCAATGAAAAATCAAATTTTGCAATGAGGCGGTCAATGGGAGCATGTTCAACTACCCTGAAATATTTTCTGAACAAAACCTGTGTCAATCCTCTTCTCTGTGCAAAGTCAGAGGTTGTCGCGCTTTCAAATTTTAAATATCTTTATTAGTTCGTGAGTTTTAAGCGTTTAAAATTTTTTTAGGAAACCATCACAGATTTTAAAAATATCTAGTAGAGAATTGGGGTTGAGAACAGATTTCGATTTTTAGACCCATTCCAAGTTAACTCATGGCCCCCAACTTAGCCATCCATGAGTCACTGGCAACGCTGTACTAGGGCACTGATGCCCTAAAATATAAAAAAACTGCAGTATTGATAATTACTCCACTTTTTTTAATGAATTCAATATAAAAAATAAAAAAGAGAAATGACAAAAGAAAGTACAAAATTTTAAAAAATGTCTGACTCATTATTGTCCTTTGTATGCTTTGCAACGAAGTTGTCTAATCCTCATATTTACATATATTGCAGTCAATCTTTCATCTATTGCCGTCTCAAACACATTTTCTAGATAGAGTATGTAAGCTTTAACTAGCGCCATGCTTCTTAGCTCCTGGTATTTATTTGTAGGCTGTTTATTCACTCGACCAGTCCAGTTACAGTTAATTAAAATATTTCTTTCGAAACTATGGTAAATCATATTCCAAAGATAGTTGATAAATTTATTGCAACGGGATTTAATTAATATTTCTCGGTCAACAAGCGTTTCGAAAGCAGTTCCTTTTGCTATCCAGAGTTTTTTTTCATCGCCTTTAAACGGTTGGGTTCCTCGCAAATAATCTATTTTTGTGTTTAAATACTTGACATGCACGCGGGTAGTTTTGCGTGGAACAACAGTGTCGTTTCCATGGACTGAGCCCACTCTCTTTGCACTAGTATTCACATTCGCACTTGATGATATTTCTTTGATAGTTTTTGACAATTCTTCAAATTTCCTTTCGAAATAAGAAATGTTTGGGAAGGGTTTATCTGTCTGTGAACTTTTATCTGACGTTGACAATGTAGTTGTCTGGCAGAAGGTTTCTTTCCGTGAGAAAATTGACTCTGACATAGTATAGAACTAAATGTCTCTCCAAATATAATAAACTATTGGTTAGTTATTATAAGTTCTTTTGCAATGCTGTTCTCTAGCCATTTCTATTCGCGCTGTTAACAATCAAGTTAACTATTTCCATAACGCGCTAATGCAAATAATAGTATCGTGTGTCTAATTCCTCTCTAAATATCTCCATAGTTACACTCAGTTATCTTGAATTGACTGTGTTTTCTTGGAGTTATTAAATAATGTAATTGCTGCAAAGGCATACATTGATAATTGCATGTAAATTTTCAATTTTTAGGGTAAGCGACCCCTTTAGCACACAATTTTCAATCTGTAATCACACCCCTTTGCCAGTTACATAGCTATGCGGCATTAATAAAAAGTTAAAATATTTTTAGATATTTTTTGTGTAACGGAATTTTGGCTTTTCTGAATCTGAAGATTTCATATTTTTTGTTTTCCGATGTTTGAAATTTCTACATAATATAAACTGAACCAATATGTACCTAGAATAATATTCAAGCAATGAGAGCTTAAATATGTCATATGCGGGAACATACTGTTGAAGAATGTGCTTAAGAACATTGCACTTTCTGCCTTCATTGCCTTCAGCCCAACAAGCACAACAATGTAACTAGTGAAACTCAAAGCAAACACTAAATTATAGGTACACCATGATTTTATACCCTAGTCTTTAAAGTGCTTTTCATAATAAACTTCATGTCATTTTATATAAAAATTAATGGTCTCATCCAATTTTTGGACTCCAGTAAGCATAAAGAACAGTCTCTAAGCCTTAAAACATCCGGTAAATATGCTTTCAAGCCCTAAATGGGTCAAAATGTGTTTGAATACGTTCATGAAGTTTGATGTCCCAACTCATTCAAGCTGGATTTTTGACAAATGTAATCATTGGATTACTGCAGTATCCTGTCAAAGAGGTGTTGACTACCAATCAGGACTGTCATTGATGTTAAATTTGAGCATCAATTATACAAATGTAATCAATAGAATTTCTTTGGAAAATTATTCTTTATTCTTAAACTTAGACATCTTTGGCTTTAATGACGCGCATTATATTATTGTATAATGTCTTGAATTCTTTTAAGGTTATCATGCTCCTGTTCGGTTTGCTGTGAATTATTAAAAAGATTGCTAGATAAAGTTGATAGGATTCAGAAAAATTATATGAAACTTCTGGATTTATCCTTATCAAATCTAATATAAACAAATCCGATTTGACACTTTTTAGACAAATTCAGCAGTGGGGCGAGAACCTCGTCCTGTCCCACATTATGCTACTTCCAGGATGAAGTCTAAGTCCCTCCTGCTGTCAAATTTTTTCACCAGAATACATTTAAATTTTAAATAGTATTTTTGATTAAATGCATAACTTAATCCCATACTCCTGGTCAAAAGCAAATTTAAACACAATAATAACATTAAGTATTTCTTAAAAAGTTTAGTATTTCTACCAATGTTTGTCTTCATACAAGGCCTACTTTAAACACGGCCTGAAGATTTGCTGTACAAAAAGTGAAAATTAGCAAAAAAATACTCTGCAATTAGAAGATTGATGTAAAATTCTGTCCAAGTATGCAACACAAGAAATATATATAAAACTTCCCTTCAGCTTTGTAGACCCACATCTATTCCATTCGTTTCCAAGCAAATAAAGGGTTCACCAATGAACTAGAGACCTTCACAAGTAAAGAAGTGCATTCAATTTCTAAGATTTCATTTTAAAGTGGAATAGTTTGTTCTATATTTCTAGTTGTGTAAGTTTATATTCTTATGAAATGAAATCATTAATATAAAAATATAGAGTTGATTTTTTGTTGTGAATGACCTCATTATATTTGAATGTATATATTCCGCAAATTTAACTCATTCTAAATGCTGCCTAATATGAGACATGTATATGTATGTACATTAGGTTTTGCCCGTTTTAGAAGCCTTATATTTATATAGCTTCATAACACGACATTTTGCTTCTAAGAAAAGAAATTCCACCCTTCTTAATATCATGCAAAAACACTTTCCTTTTATATATAAGAAATAATAATATATAAATTTTCAATTTTTGTAATAAACAACCATTCTCACAATACAAGCCAAATATTTGGGATATACATTAAAAATCATTAGTTTTAGGTGTGAAAGCAGTTAATTCTTGTACAATTTTTATTCCACATTTATTAAATATGAGGGTTCTTTTAGCATAATTTTAAAAATCTTTATTTAGTGATTTTTAAATAAGTTATCTGTTTCTTCAAATTATTACTAAAATATATACGATACGCAGTTGAAATTTGTGCCTTGCAATTTTATCAGGCTACTTGTAATGGAGGAAAAACGAAAAATTTTCCTTGTAAACAGATGATTTTCCCTTTAGAAACTATTAGCATGGCCAACTTCATAAAAGACATGCATAACATTTGGCAAAAAATTTTTTTGTTCTAATCTTATTTCTTCCTCAAAAGAATTTAAGCTTTTATCATATATATCAAATCATTGATAAATCAATAAATAATATTCGGAGCACTTGTTTTTTATCCATGACGTGGTTCAATATCAATTCAATAATACAGTTTTTGCCAAAGGCCTTTAATTTCATGTAACTTCATTTTTCGTTTTGAATATCAGAAATTTCTAGGGCATAAAAGATTTATTTTTTTAATGTTATTCAACAACATTTAGATAAGTTCTAGTTGTAACAGAAGCATGGAATAAAAGTAATTTTCTAATGTATAAGCTGCTCTTCATTTCTATTTGAAATGCTTTTCTGAAGTGTTTTTTAGAAATATAATAATATTAGCATTATTAAACAGTATGCTAGAGAGCTATATTTGTACATATTGTAATCTGTCCAGTGCTGCTACTTCAAAGATACAAGCGTTTTGTATATTTCCTTCCAAACTCCATACTCAGGGAATCAAAAGTTCTCAGAACAAGCAATTTCTTTTCTTTATATACATTACCTATGCCGAGCACAAATTCAGAACAATATTTATGTAACTGCTGGGGCTAGAGGATTCGCGAAAAGCTGCGCTAAAAATGTGTCGCAATCTAATGGAATTTTAGAATGTAAATGAAGAAATATGACTCTTCTATCATAGGGTGCTCTCAGATTTTTAATATCTTTTTTCGTTCGTAAGTTATGAGAGTTTAAAATGATTTTGAAAAACTATTAGAGATTTTTAAAAAATGCCTTCAACTTTTGCTAGTAAATATAAAAATTTTGGCAATAGTGTGGCAATACGACAAATAGGATGTTTCCACTAATTTGCATAGACAAATCAACTACTCTATGTGATAATCTGTAAACAACAGTCTCGCAATTTTCTTAATGGTGAATGCTAATGGGAACTATATATGAAAATTTCAAATCAATTGGTTGGAGAATTTTTTAAAACATAAAATTGAACTATTACTACTAACATGTTTTAGTAACCATTTTTCGTATCATGATGCCATATAAAATATATATATATATATATATATATATATATCAACAATACTGTGCATACGAATCTTTAGACTATTCCAATCATTGTATTGTAATGAAATACTTATTTTGTGGATATTGTGTGATAATTATGCTAACATAATTAAGAGTCAATATTGCAACTAGTTATCATGATATTCCGCATTATATTCAGAGTATTACTAGACCCATATCCAATTATTTTAAAGGTATGATGAATTATAAAGAAAACTGTATGAAAAAACAGCTGTTATATTCTGGAAATTTTTGCAAAATTATCCAACTGGAATCCGAATAGCAAATTTTGTTTGCCCAACCAATTCGAATCTAATTCCAATGTCCAATATATATATGTAATGTTTCCACCCTTTACTTCCTGTACACAGCACAAAGTGCCATGTAAAAAGGAAAGGTGGAAAATTTCAATAGAAAAATTACTACAGAAACCGCGGGAGAGTTCCATTATTAATATATTTAAGTGTTGCTGGTAAAAAGGTTTTGCTCCGTCGTACATCAATTCTATCTAGAATAACCTTAGTCCGAGTATTGTGTTTAGAGAACTTCATTCTTCATATATGGGATGATCATTATCATTATAAATTATCCAGGGGTATTGTTTAAATGTTTCGTTGAAAGTGTTCTTAATGCTATTGATAAGCTCGTTTTTGTTAATGTTAGACAGTTTGGAAAACAATTTGAGGGGTTTTATATATGTGTATATATAAATATATATATAATATATATATATATATATATATATATATATATATATATATATATATATATATATATATATATATGAATGTAGTGCATATATATATTCCAATTTAATGATATTCGGTTATAAAAATAGCACATTAAAGTAATAAGTCTTTTAGCATTTATTTATATATTGTAATTTTCCGCTCTAGAAAATGTTTTTAAAAAGCAAATTAACTGGAAAAAGAATGATTCAAAGTTAGTCATCTGTTTAGAATCTCTTCAATGGCATTTTTCCTAATTACAACAATAATACCTAGGAAATCATTCGTCATTGAAATATGGAAATGAAAGAAGAATTATTTTATTAATAGGAGCATGAATATTTGATTTTACATATAATAATTCCTTAGACACTATCGTACCAGTTCGAAATCCATTCACATTAGTGAACACACTTATTACTCCCTCCTTCCTGTCCCGTTGAAGGAATAACGCTAAATCTCAGCAATGTTACGCCATTTCATTTAAAAGCCTGTAGTTGGAATTAGAAGTGATGCGTTTCGTATGCTAATGAATTGATGCATTTGCGTTTGTTCGTCTGCTAAACAAGAATAAATTTATTCGGCGAGTTATCAACTATTTTGGCAATATCTAACTCGCATTAACGTCTCTGTGAATATTTGCGTCTAGATAATGAATCCGCCGTGTGCAGCGTGCCAGAAGCCGGTTTACCCAGTAGAAAAGTTGTCGATTTTAGACAAATTTTGGCACAAAGGATGCTTTAGATGCACCACTTGCCGTACCACCCTAAATATCAAGAATTTCAAAGGATATGGGAAATTGCCTTATTGTCAAGCACATGGTCCAAAAGTAGAACATACCGTAATTGCAGACACTCCAGAAAACATCCGATTAGCGAAACAAACACAGAGTCAAAGCAGCATAGCATATCAGAAAGAGTTTATAGATACTCGGGGAAAGTATACTGCGGTTTCAGATGATCCCGAAACATTACGCGTGATGAAAAATACGAACATACAGAGCAACAATAAGTATAGAAACGATCCCAGACAGATTGGATTTACTACTGTGTCTGACAATCCTGAACTACTTCGCGTCATTAAGCAAAGCGACATCCTAAGTGATGTAAAGTACAGAATAGACCCTAGTCAACAGCAGTTTACTGTAGTTCACGATACGCCAGAAATAGAAAGACTGAAAAAACAGAGTGATCTGCAAAGTCACGTAAAATACTCTAAACAAAATGTTGCTAAAAATACACCGCAGTCAGACAATAACACAATGGTTCATGTGCAAAACGATGGAAACCAACCGCAAAATCCAGTCCAGGTATGTACTCAATATTTTTGCCACGATTATGTGTAGGAACATAGTAGAAGATAGGCACTATGTACATAAATCTATGTTTGTTGGAGGCCTTACTGATAATGATTTTATAAATATAAGCTAAATTCAATTCTAACTTGTGTGGAATAACCATAATATTATATCCATATATTTTCCACTCCCTCATTATAATTCTTTTTTATCATCAAATTAGGCCTATAAGCAGCTTGCATTTGTACCTATAGAGGATTGTGGTTTAACTTCAAAGTATCCACTTCGGTTTGCATCGAATAGTAAGTTCGATAGTCATTATGTATACAACTTGAATTAAGTGTTCTTGATTAAATCTTGGTATTTTCTCATATTAATGTAGGATTTACGTTGGCGAACCAAATCAATTAAGTGTTTATTTTGGCTTCAATGAATTAACTAATTCAATTACATACTACATGTACTTTGATTTCGGATTAACAACTTGGGTGAGAAATCGCAGTTTTCGGAAGCTTTGCTAAATTCGAATAAAGTACATTCATTCAATATAGCATTAGACTAAGTGCTTTTGAACGACAAATGAATGTAACTAGCCAAAGCCCATAGCAACAACTATGTTTTCATATTTATCGTTGATAATGCATAAATCAAGACATTAGCTATAAGTGACTATAAGAGAGTTGATTTTAGCAGTTCTACGAACGCTTGTTTTCACTTTTACTAACCATGAAGGAGCACTGTGCTAAAGCAAATCACTTGCTCATAGCCATTGATTTAATTGATTTGACAGATTGGTCAAGGCTGAGTTTATTAAACATAAATCTGTCAGCCAGAATTCAGTCTCATATGTTAGGATTAGCTAATACTTAAATGTTTATCTATTCAACTGCCCAAACATGCTTCAAGGTGTAACAGGTACGTAACAGGCATGTTGAGTGATTAGCGTAAAAACTTTTAGTTTAAATGTTTTTCTTCCATATCTGTTGAAATTCAATTCTATAGTATTGAGATTTGATTTTCAAGTATATATAAGTTACCTGCGAATATAGGTTCTTAAAATGTTCAAATTTTAATGCTTGTAGATTTTTGTAGGTTGTCAGATGGCAATGCTTTTAAAGTAATTTATCTTTTTGAAGAACTCTTATCATACGACAGACTCAATTTACTTAATCTAAAAGGAAGCATATGATTTGAACATCGCCTTGCTTCCGCTAATTTCTTCTGTCTCCTTCCCATTAATCATTGATGGTTCACTTCTAATCTAGATATGTAGTTGTGATTTCAAACTTGGCATATGAAACATAATACATGCATAATCGAAATTCGTATTAAAGCTATATTACACATGATTTGTTTTAGCAAACATTTTGGATTTGTTAATTTTCATTTTAATATTTGCAAAATGTAATATATATATGCAGATTGATTTTTGCCGTAAAAACTTTTAGTTTAAATGTTTTTCTTCCATATCTGTTGAAATTCAATTCTATAGTATTGAGCTTTGATTTTCAAGTATATAAAAGTTACCTGAGAATATAGGTTCTTAAAATGTTTAAATTTTAATGCTTGTAGATTTTTGTAGGTTCTCAGGTGGCAATGCTTTTAAAGTAATTTATCTTTTTGAAGAACTCTTATCATACGACAGACTCAATTTACTTAATCTAAAAGGAAGCATATGATTTGAACATCGCCTTGCTTCCGCTAATTTCTCCTGTCTTCTTTCCATTAATCATTGATGGTTCACTTCTAATCTAGATATGTAGTTGGCATATGAAACATAATACATGCATAATCGAAATTCGTATTAAAGCTATATTACACATGATTTGTTTTAGCAAACATTTTGGATTTGTTAATTTTCATTTTAATATTTGCAAAATGTAATATATATATGCAGATTGATTTTTGGAATAGACGGACTTGTTAAATAATGACTAATTACGTTCACATCAAAATCTTTTTATTTATTTTAATTATTGAAAATACTTTTGCCGAAACAATCTACGGAAAGTTTAGTAGTCACATTCTTAAAACTTGAGTTGAGTGCAGATATGATATTTAATTTAATTTCGCCTGCGATCCAATATACGAAATTATTTCGCAGTTTATTGTAATTTAATAAATGCTTAATAAATGTGTCTGTATTTCTGTGCATTACTCAATCGTTTGAAATTTAGAAGGCGTCTGTTGGTGCGTAGGACATTTTCTGTGTCTTATTAATAACATTTAGCAGTGGATAAAACATACAGTTGTTGAATTGTATTACAAGAAATATTTTGGTATTTTAATAACTTAGATGTAGTTCATTCTTGATACATCTCATGTAAACGAGTGCGTTAGTAACTTTAAAATTACATTAGGCATTCAAACGCATCTTTAAAGTCTTTGCAAGTCGTTGGTTTTCTTAAATGTGCTGTACAGATGTGCATTTAAGGATAATAACGCAATGTTTTAGGATTGAATTTACGATTTTGTATAGGAGAACTTATAATAAAACATAATATTATTGTAAAAAATTTCATTGTTCTATCAACTAGATGCAATTTTTACCATTAAATTTTAAACATTTTCACGTTAAAGTTTGCTTTCATTTTGCGATATTCACAAAAATTAATTTATTAAACATTAACGCTGCATATTTGTCTTCAGTCTTGTGTCAATGGAAATTCCAATGGGAATGTTATTACTGATTACTTGGGCGATTATTTAATTGGCCTAAAAAATTAGTATTTTGACCAAAAATATTTACCAAAAAACGAAGAAAATTTCACCTTGTTTTGACCTAATCATAAGATTAACATGACTTCAAACTGAGTAGGCATTGTTTAAATGTATTATAAAATACTGTTACTGTAAATGAAAAAATATAATTTTTATGGTTTTCAACAGAAAAGCAGCGATCCTTTGCTAAAAGTATGAGAAATCTTTATTCAAGAATGGAATTAGAACATAGAGTTTATCTTTAATTCAAATTTTATAAGGAATTTGACAACAAAAAAAGAAATTTACCCCATATTTTGACCTAAGAATAACGTTTTAACCTGACAAAATATTCTTTACCTTATAACCATATTAAATATTTGCTTAATTTGCTTTTTTCAGGTGTAAGCAAGTCTTACAATATGTTTTTGACAGAAAAATATGTTGACTTTATTTACTTTTACGTGCCCTACTGATGAGAAAGGAACTAAATTTTGATAATAACAGTTTTTTTACCCCATACTTTTTCAAAAAATCTAATTTCTAACAGATGAGTGAACATTTTAAATAAATTGAACAGTTTTGTTTGATTCTGTAGTATACCAAGGGATGTTGCGTCCAGAAATTTTTGAAGTAAAATTAATTTCGGGGGTAACACTTTGTTGAAGTACGTAAATCACATTTCTCCAGTTGAATTCTTCATTTGTTGAGTAAAAAGGTTACGTTTTTTTTGTTTCAAAGTTGTTTTGAGCTAATAACAACAGAACCTTTGCTATTAAATTTGGATTGAAATTTGAATTTTGAAATAAAATTCTTGAATATTGGGATTTGAATTCGGAAAACAAATTAAATTGCAAAGCCCAATTCAAAACAAAAGGAAAATAACAAAAAAAAACTTCTTCAACAAATCAAACCTTTTAAAGAAATACTTTATTTTGGTGGATTCCCTTGATTAAATTAATTGTTTTTAATAATGTAACCCGGAAATCCTAATGAAAAATTAACCCTTTTTGCCAAAATTAACCCTTCAAACCCGGTAACCCGGTTGCAACCCGGTAACCCGGTTGCAACA
>CABFPE010000128.1:149170-159494 GCA_900660155.1 Hofstenia miamia | reverse complement strand
ATTATTATTCTAGTAGTCTCTGCTTTACTCAACCCCTCATAAATTATTAGGACCACTCTTGTTACGTAGTACGCCCTACGGAACTGCAGCAAGGATTAATAGTTCAGATAAATAATTTTTAAGTACATTTGCAACTAACAATAGTGTAGTGAAATTGCAGTAGTACAAATATTTACAGCTATCCCAGTTTTTTTAAACTTAAAGTCATTTTTTAATTTTATTTATTTATTTATTTAATTCTTTTGTTTTTTTACAAATCAAGTGATTAACACTTATGAAGAATTAAAACAATAGATAGAAATTAACTTAGTTCTAAAAAAATACTTTTTCTTGGTTTCGAAATTTTATTGTCCTTGAGGATATAAATAGTTGGTTTTCATTGTTCAATAGCTTTGTTATAGTTTATGGATTTTTTCCTATAGTTTGATAAGTAGTTTGATCTTCTTCGTTTCAGTGAAATTTTTAAGAATTTTTTAAATTTATTGAAATTTCTTTCTTCTTTAATATCTGGATGGAGTTTGCTCCGTAAATAAATTGTAAAATTGGTAAATGATTTTTCAAAGAATTTCTTTTTAAATTTGATTTTGTGATAAATCTCAGTTCGTTTGTGTATATTTTTATGTTATTCTACTGAAGGTCTTTTCTAAAATAGTAAGAGGCAATTTAATTTTATTAAGTATTCTAATGATTCGATATTATATTTTTCTAATATTTTACTTTGATAGTTTTTACTACAGATTGTATTAATTGCTCAATTAAAAACTTTTTTCAGTTTTTTAAATATTTTCTTGGTAACATTGGTAAATAAAAAAGAAAAATATAAAAAATGTGACAGTATAAGAGGTCTTAGTAATACAAACTTCCACTTTATTGGTAATATATGTTGAATCTTAGTTAACAATTTAACTCCATGGGTCATTTTCTTTGTAGTTGCATTGATCTGATCTGTAAATTTAAGTTCATTGTCAATTTCAATACTAAGATATTTAATTTTCTTAGTTTCATAAATGATATTTTTTCAACATATATTGATTCTAATGGTTCACTTTTTCCATTTTTATTCTTTATAATCATAAATGTAGTTTTCTCAATATTTAATTTCATCATTTTCTGTTCAAAAAATTTCTTTACTTTAATTATACAGGGTGAGTCATAAGTCTTCGTCAATCAAAAATTATCGTTTAAAAAACACTCATGACTTGTATGCAGAAACTTAATTGTACAAAAGATATTGATCTATCATTCAATTATTTGAAATTCAATTTTTATTATATTTGTGCTATCTCTGGAGGCAGCTTTATTTTATTCTCGCAAATTGCTAAGAATAGAATACTCGATCCGTGAGAAAATTACCATAACTGCATGGATCATTTCGTTCGAAAATGAAAGCATCGAATCGTGTCGTCGAAAATTTGCTCAATGCTACAACAAGCCAGCACCTGCACGAGCAATATTAATCCATTGAAAGCAAAAGTTGTTGGAGCATGGATCCCTTGTCTCGGACAGATCTCGCAGTGGAAGACCTGTCTCTGCGTCCGGCGATGATGTAAAAGCGGGTGTATTGGCAGATATAAATGAGAAGTGAATGTTCCGATATTCCTCTTTTCCCATTATGTAGAAATTAACATATAGTGATGCTCTTTTGTAAGCCATGTACATGTATATTAGCAATAAATGTAAATGGTTTATTGAAATTTTTATATTTCTAATTGACGAAGACTTATGACTCACCCTGTATGTTCTTGTATAATCTTTATTTTGCATGTATATAATAGATTGTCATCTGCAAATTGAATGCATTTGCCTTCAATGAAGTTAGGAATATCATTTACATATAGATTGAATAATAGTGGTCCTAAAACTGATCCTTGTGGCACTCTATTATTTATCAATATTTGTTTTGACGATAGATTGTTTACTTTCACGTATTGTGAACGATCAAATATATATGATTTCAGAAATTGGATTGATGAATCACTCTCTTAGTTTATTAATTAGTAAATCATGATTAATTGAATTAAAGGCCTTTGATATATCAAGTTAAGCAATATAAACTTTTTCATCTGTCTAATTTTCCACGCCAGTCATCTATTGTTTCAATTAATGCATAATTTGTTGATAATCCTTTTCTAAAACCAAATTGCTGTTTGCTTAAAGGTATTTTCTCTTGTTGTTGATATATGAGTTTTTCAAAAATTTTGCTTATTCCCGAGAGAATAGATATTGGACGGTAATGCTCTGTTTTCGCATTATTGCCCTTTTTAAAAATGGGAATAACNTGTAAGCCATGTACATGTATATTAGCAATAAATGTAAATGGTTTATTGAAATTTTTATATTTCTAATTGACGAAGACTTATGACTCACCCTGTATGTTCTTGTATAATCTTTATTTTGCATGTATATAATAGATTGTCATCTGCAAATTGAATGCATTTGCCTTCAATGAAGTTAGGAATATCATTTACATATAGATTGAATAATAGTGGTCCTAAAACTGATCCTTGTGGCACTCTATTATTTATCAATATTTGTTTTGACGATAGATTGTTTACTTTCACGTATTGTGAACGATCAAATATATATGATTTCAGAAATTGGATTGATGAATCACTCTCTTAGTTTATTAATTAGTAAATCATGATTAATTGAATTAAAGGCCTTTGATATATCAAGTTAAGCAATATAAACTTTTTCATCTGTCTAATTTTCCACGCCAGTCATCTATTGTTTCAATTAATGCATAATTTGTTGATAATCCTTTTCTAAAACCAAATTGCTGTTTGCTTAAAGGTATTTTCTCTTGTTGTTGATATATGAGTTTTTCAAAAATTTTGCTTATTCCCGAGAGAATAGATATTGGACGGTAATGCTCTGTTTTCGCATTATTGCCCTTTTTAAAAATGGGAATAACTTCAGCCATTTTTAATTGTTTAGGGAAATAGGAATAGTAAATACATTCATTGAAGAGATCACATAATGGTCTTACTAGTACATATAGAGCGTCTTTTAAGAACAACAGAGGATAGTAACTTGGGCCTTTTGATTTACTTGTTTTTATCATTTTTGCGCATTTACAAAAATCATGAAGTGAAACATATTTAAATTTATAAGATGAGTGATTTAATGTGTTGATTTTATTTATTCTTAATCCAGCACATCTAAGATATAGCCAAAACAATAGATTTGTTTATTCTGAACTTTCCTTGTATTTGAAAACGATTAATTTAGTTTTTCTAAGAAGCCACTTCTAAAAAGAAAATTTTAAAGCAAAATATTCTAACTATTTACAAAACTATATTATTAGCCTAGGTAATCAATCAACGATATTTTCTGACTTTGTCTCAAGAAACTGTTTCTGACGCATAGTTTATAGAAAATAACACTGAAGTTTTGTAAAAATTTCTAACTTTTGAATATTTCATGGAAAGTGCATCCTTCTCTAATAGATTGAATACATTGACCAAAAATTATAAAAAGTGACTTATTTGAATTATGAAATTTCAACCGATAATTCGTACGCTTTAAAAACTAGTGAGAGCCTTGTTTCTTTTAAATCTTAAAAATATACAAAATGGACTTTGTTGACAGTGATTTACCCTAGCTTTAAATTTGGTTTTACATACAAAATTGCTTTTAGAAATTAAAGAATCCTGAGATGAATTTTTCCTCGCCATGGTTTATTTGTGCATTGAAATCATCAATTTGTAAGATAGTATCCCCAATGCACTTATTAATAGTTGATCAGGCGAAAGTGTTTCGACACTTATGAACATCTTTTTTACAAACCCACTGGACTAAGACTGGCATATAACGGCATATCATATAAATTGATACTAAGAACACTAGATGCCCATGAATTTTTCAATTGTGGGTTAGGTTCCTAGAGAATATGGGATAGTGCCAGACTGAGATAGATCGACACTGGCTGAGTCTTAGGAGGTGCGTATCTTGTAATACTGCTAGGCACTCCTGCAGTTTTTACTTAACTTAGCCCAATCACAGAACACTGAAGTAGAATGTCGTAAAGCATAAGTTAACGAAGAATGGCATAGTAAGTTACCTATGGGAAATGGATTACTTGAAATTGTATTCTACGTGAAGTTATATGTTACAAAAGAAAGCAACAACTGTCATAATTGTTAGATGCAAGTGTGTAGAAAAGGAGGACGAACAGTTACTGCAAAATTGAAGATCTCACTAAAGAGTACAAGTTCCATACAGGTGTTTGAAAAATAGAGAACATGTTATAAAGAGATGAAGGCAAGACTGAGTAAATATTTCAAAAGTAGAATAAGAAATGCACCACAGAAATCAACATTGAGTGGACAGAATAGCTTGAACACAATAAATATGTGATCTATGCCACTATTGAGGTGTTTGACAGGAATTTATAGGTAGAAAGGGAGTGAACTGAGGAAGCTAGACGTGGAGAAGGTGAAGTTACTAACAGCTAGCACTTCTTGATAATATTTATATGTGATGTTTCAAATGCAAAAATTCTTAAATAAAAACAAAATTTCTACTAACAGCAAATTCAATGAGATTATCAACATGATTGGAAGTATATGTACCTGCTAGTGTTTTTGCTGAATGAATAATAAAGCAAACAGAAAAGGCTTATAAGACACTTCGACCTATCTTCGCGTTTCTAGCTTAAGGCAGCAAGCAAGCAGAGGAATGCTAAGTGTTAAAAATGCAGAGATATTACGATGAAACGGGATGGTAGCAGAGAGACAGGCAAGATGTAGTAAGTAGCCAATGCATGGGGATTACTAGAGGAATACGGAAAATTTCGACTGGGAAGAATGCAAATAGTGGATTATGAGGGCAGTAATTTAGAAAGAAACAGAAACATAGATAATGGTGACACAGGCACAAGCAGTTACGACAAACTAGTGAAAAAAGCACGTCGACCAAAAATTTGAGGTAAGTGATAACCGTAGGCTATGCAAGAAACAGGTGGTGACATTAGCCATCTAACAGCAGGTTGTAAGAATATGGCTCAGGGTGATTATAGGTGCAGCCATAGCAAGGTAGAATGTATCACTAATTCGATCATGTGTAGTCAGTAGGGAATGAAGAAGATGGGTGGTATGAGCTTAAGTAAGATGGAGTCACAGAGAATGAGAAGGCTAGAATGATGAGGTGGATTAAAAAAAACCACGGCGTGCCTGAACGTGATCACCTGAGTGTTCTATCAGCACAAAACAAATCAGATGAGGTTGGTTGTTGCTGCCTTATTATTTGAACTTGAAAGTTTTTCAAAAATCGGATTTTTCGTTAGCAATAGTTAAAATGTTCAAATACTCATGCTTTTAAATTTACTTAATTAACTTTCGAGAACCTACCTAAGTTTAAAGATTTGTTAGCACTCTAGGCCTTGCTTATTCATATCCCATAAGCAAGCACAGTATTACGCAAAATGGCAAAAAGTCAATTTCACAAATAGCAAATTTTCTAATGTCAAAATAAATGTATTGCTGCAACTTAGTCATTATACTTAACTATGTAGTGCCTTGCTTAACATATGTTATTCAGTAGGTAATAAAATCGATTCATAAACTAAATGATAGTAAATTTATATAGCCTTGATTACTAGACTAAGAATAAAAAATTGAGGCTCTATTCGTAATGCTTCATATTTTTAAAAATATTCTTTAATTAGAGAAATTCTATGAAATCTCAAATCACCTCTAACCTTTCAGCAAACTCCAATTCCGTTATACATGCGCATTCACCAGTGCATTCAATCAGTGGCATCACTGTATATTTGGAGGTCCGGCGTTAATACGGGCCCCTACCCCTTACCCCTCCAATTTTAGTTATTCAATTTTTAATACCAGTTTTGAAGTATCCTAGATACTTTTTACTATGTATTGTAAACATGCCAAATTATTTGGTCTCCAAAACCGTCTAAAATTGTTTAGTAAAGATATTTTTCCAATTTTTCCCAATTTTTGCTACATTTATAAAATTGTTGTTATTTTGATATGTTGGGAACCGAAAGATCTCCAAAGTCCAAACATGGGCCCCAAATTTGTTTAAAGCTAAATTTCTATTTTTAGAAAACACAAAAAAATTGCTATTTGGGAACACGGTGCGGCAGCACCCCTTTAACAAAGGTCTGTATTCTATGCCATCAAGATTCAGAAAAGTGAAATTAAAAATATCTTTATAAAAGTTCATTTTCAACTCGACAAGTGAACAATAATAATTTACCAACTGAAAACTGAAAAAAATACGAATCAAGAAACCTACAAAACCTAAAAGCAAGATCAATTACAAACTCCGTAACAATATATACCTAAGGTTGAAATTCCACCATGAAAGGGATTTCAGTTCTTCAAAAGTACCCTTAATTGGCATTTGGCCTGAATTTATTGTATAAGTACATAAGTTATGCCCTTCTGTATTCTAATATCTAAATCCTTCCGACATCCTTACCGTTGTTGTGTTTTGTTTTTGGCACATTATAAATGTGTTTTATTAGGGAAGTGTTTCAAAATAGTACTTTAAAGGTAGCAATAATAATAATTTGAACAAACTCATTAAAATTTACCTTTTGACGAGAACTAAAGTGGAATTAAGTACTCGTTTCCTTCGGAATACAATTAGTTAACGGCTCCGGAATTTATTAACGGGTATTTCACATCAAACGAATACATGTGAATTTGTCATTTTGAAGTAGCACGTGTATTTAATTACTGTTAAATAATGAGTTCGATTTCGTGCACCTCAAATGCGGCTTTGGTTTCGATTTGGGATTTTCTTTTTAGCTAACTACCATAAAAAATGAATGGAAAATTTGGCCTCATCGAAATAATTAAGTGTCCTTATTAACACAATCTTTAAGTAGTTCATTCTCTCACTAGTTAATGAAAAAAATCAATATTATGTGAAATAAGTAGGTATGTAAAAATTAGTTTTGTATGTTCATAAATAACAAATTACATTAAAAGTCCATTATTTCTTGCATTGGTTTCAATAATTGCATTTCGCACATCGGCAAGCACTGTTTTCATAAGATTCTTGTCTATTGCTGTCGTGAAATGCGTAGAAATGGCTCTACTCGCAGACTTAGACACTGATTGGAATAATTTTTTTATATAATTGCTACAGTTTGTGTAGTTCTTTTCTTCATAAAAATTTTTAAAAATAGGGAATCTTGAAAGATCTGCCTTCAGTAGCTTCTCTTGAAAGAGATCGCATTTGTTGAGAAACAGAATAATATGTTTCTCCTTAAGATAGAAGTCATCGACTACATCTTTGAACACACACAGGCTTTCTTCTAATCTATTTCTGGAAAGATTTTCTTCAGTGACCATGTCAAAATCACTAATTGCTGCTACAAATAATATGGCGTCGATATCATCGAAGTAATAGAACCATTTCCGTCTGAGTTTCAACTGTCCACCAATATCAAATACTTTTAACTTCTGCTTCCCTTTTGTATCAAATATTTGTTGTGATGGAGCTAGATATTATGGTGATTACATAATGATTTTATTAGCTTTAATAAATATTTCAAGTGTTACATAAAACTAATCAAGTTTGAAAGATATATAGAAAACAAATCACCTAAAAACAAAAGTATGTGTTCTTTTTTAATGTGAAAATTGGTTTCTTACAATAAACAAAATAATATTTAAAGGGGAGAAATTATTAGTAAATACTCTGCTGCAAAAAAATACACTAGTTTTGCTCTATTATTTTGCAAATATATATATATTAGTGCTGGATTCGGTCCGGTTAATCCGTTCAAGTTAAGACCGGTTAAGTCGGCCCGGTTAAAGCCGGTTAATCAGGTTAAAATCGGATTAAGAAATTCTATTTTTCGATTTTCACAATTTATTGATTACAATGATTGCATTACTAAAATACAATAGAAATTGTGCCAAAGGGTGCAAGAATTTCTACTTGTTGCCATTCTAGTCCTAATTTACACTTTGCCATTCAAAATAATGATTTGCAATAATACAAAATTATCAAATTTACGAGAAAATTATGCATCGAACCCAACATGCTTGAGTCCGCATTGTTGTTAGAATATACTTCAAATAGATAAAGCCATTCATAAAGTTCTAAATTTCTTATTCTATTCCATTTTGTGTAACTACATAAATATACATTACGGTCATTAAATTTGCATTCATTTTCATTGCTTGCTTTTAAAAAATTTCAGGTCTAAAATATAATTTATATATATATAAATATATATATATTTCGGTGATAACCTATCTTAGAAAACATGTCATTGATTTGATAATCTTTACAATATTCCCCACTATGAAATATTGAAGAGTAAACTTCAAGTTCAGTGAGGATATAAGCAAAATAGCCTATTAACACATAAGAAATCTGCGATAAAATTCCTAAAAAAGTGACAAGTTTGATATTATATTATATATATATATATATATATATATATATTATAGCAATATATTGTTTAAATGTGAATGCAATGATTGTAAGGAAACAGCTGTAATCTACATCTGCAACTGGAGAAATAGATTATTTGAAGTTTTTTACTACTTCCAATTTTCATTTCTGATGTATTGATTAAAGCTCGTCCTTTTTAGTGAATTAATTTACTCAAATGCAATCAACAAAATGTTCCCTAAAGTGAGTGAAACGCATTTTTCAGTAATTTTCAAATGTCGCCCTGATGCAAGAGGCGTTTTTCGTTAATTTCTAACTACTATAAATCTTCATCATGATTTAATATTATGTGAATAGTTTTATAGATTGCAGTTTTTCCAAATACAACATCCACATTAAGATTGTAATTATTGATGTCTACAGACTGCATGCGGGAACAATTGTTTAAGTCTGAAGAGAATACGAGTATTACTCAAGGGATTTTTGTTTTACTATTACTTTAGAGCTTTTAGACAAGTTATTTAAATTAATTCCTTTGAGAATCAGTGAATTAGCTAGATCAATTTTTACACTAGCAAGCTAGATTCCAAGTTTCTTTTTTCGTATTGAATTATTTATACACACTATATAGTCAATGGACATCAACCATTGTAATTATTGATACATACTGTGTATTTCCAAATATATGTATATGTTACAGTAAGATTGTGAAATTAGGAATTTCGTGTAAATCTCTAAAAGTCAGTGAATTTGTGAAAAGGGTGTTTCACTTACCTAACTTTATAAATACATTAAAATACCTAGATACTTTATGTACTTATTGGAAAAATACTAAACCTAACCCTAACCCTAATACCAACCCTAACTCCTTAAACTTAGTTCTTTTATGAAGTTTTTAAGTGAAATAGCTATTTCACAAATGCACTCAAATTTTAGGGATTTCACGAAATGCCTAATTACACAATCTTACTATTATATATATATATATATATATATTTGGGTAATTGATGGAAAGCTTTTTCAACGTGCAACATGCAGCTGTGTACATTTTTTCCAAATGACCTAAAGATGATATGCATAATATTTCATATAGATTGTATACTTTTTAGAAGTTGCTACCAGCCATCAAATTTTGTCACATTTAACTTAAAAATTCGCCCAATTGACACAAAATTTAGCACTAGACATTCCTTAAGCTTTAAAGTTAACAAGTATATATTTAACTTGATGCTTAGTATCCTAACTCAAAATTTTGAGTACTCGAAACCAGCTTGATATTAGATTGACTGTCATCTAATTTTCTTCAATTTTTCTTGCAATATCGAAGAATCCATCGAACTTTCATTATTATTTCCAATTATCATGCCTGTCCATGAATCTGGAGATCAATGGAAATTTCCATGGATCTCAGACCAATGGATCTGGATCTGAAAATGCAATCCATTGATTTACCAGAGTGCTGCTGAATTTGATGCAGTGCCATCGGAATTATCTTTGCATGTGAAGATATGTTGTAAATCTTTTAGCTTATCTATTTTAAACATTTTAGGGATCAGCAGAATTCGAGATGGATAGAGCTGCCTCACTTAATGCAAGATGCTTTATGTAGTGGTTAGGAAACCATTGCTAATATAATCACTATTGAGATCTTCTCCAAAAACAACTTCGAGGTTGTAAATATGCAACTGTTTTGACAATTTGCTAGTAATCTTTTTAGTAATCCATGGATATATAGAAATCCCATGGGTCCAACCATGGACAAGAATGCAAATAGTTAGCCTTCAGAATTTGGTTGTCTCATTTAGTTCAACATGTTGTATTTACTTATGGCAGCACAGTTTTATATAATTTAGTCTAACGAGAAATATAAGTGTAAATATAATTGTAACTCGACTTTAGCCTAAAAAAGTTAGCTCGCAAAGGCCTAATGCGTATATATATA
>CABFPE010000128.1:127629-142064 GCA_900660155.1 Hofstenia miamia | reverse complement strand
ATATATATATATATATATATATATATATATATATATATACATATAGTGGCGTAGAGGGGAAAATTTTGGACCAGAGGCCACCTGATATAATATTTTCAAAAAAGATTTTTAAATACAACATTAATTTTATGTTAATTCAACATTATTTTATGTAAACCTGTGTATATTTTGCAATGTGAAATCAAGATATCCCTAAACGAAAATCAAAATATATTTTAAATTTGTTCACTCAAATCATGTTATTGAGGTCCAATCATATACGACTTAAGACTTTATATAGATGGAGGAGTGATATCTTTTATCGTATTATTTTTTAACAGCACTGAATATGCTTAGAATATAGATAACATATATGAATAGAGGAAAATCTTGATGGTAGCAGTAAAACGTCAATTTCGGTATATTTCATACAAAATGTAAACTGCATAACAGTCTATCAACAGACTATCAAATTGGTAGAACATTCATTTGGACGTCACTGATATAAAAATATAAGGAAACAAATAAATATAATCCACATGGAAGTTTTGTAAAATTTAACATTATATATAAAACTCTTTATATTTTAAATGCTTAAAATCCAAACAATATAAGCATATTCGACATTCTATATATATATATATATATATATATATATATATATATATATATATATATAGTTTATATAGTATCAATATTTTTTATGCACACCATGTTTATAATATATATAAGAGTTGACTGTATAAACTATGCATAACAAGGATTAGCGCTTATGAAACATGCTTAAAATATAATTTACCAATGGTTTGGCGTCTGCATCTAAGAATATCATCATCATTGGGTACGTAATCATTTTGTCCGAAACGAGTGACATTGTTTAGAAAATATTCATCGGAATCAACAGTATACAGTTTGTGAGATGAGAAGATGGATTTCACATTTGGATATTTCCACAGTGTAGAAATAGCGTAGGCGACCGTTTCAGTGAAAATTCTGTCGTTGTACACTATGTTAGGATTGACTCTTTTTATTTCTATAACACACTCCATTAGTTCGTCATCGAATACAAAACCTTGATTCTCCAATACTCGTATTAAGGCGGTTGCAACAAAATGAGTGTTCCTTTGGATAGTAGCAATTTCAAAAAGTTTTTCTTGTAGTCTACGGCAACATTTCAAACACTCTGTTCTGTAATATATTTACACTAGGGTGTTGGTTTAGATTTTCTAAGTAGATTGAACTCGAAATAAAATGATTAGCAGAAAAATAATTATAATTTCTACGAAAGACATATTTTATTCAACTTAATAGACTTAATGATAATTTTTTGAGTTCTAATCCCTCTAGATATTTTATTAAACGATGCCCTCAAACATTATTGAGAAATTTGGATAAACACTAATTCAAATAGCATGCAATGCAGTGTAAACAAAGACAATAAAAACAATTGTGAGTTTTGGAAAAGAAAAAGATCAAACTTGAAGTTTTGCAGAAGGACCAAAATAACTTGATAGATAAGATTTAATCAGTAATGATAAAGAATTTGTTTTAATAATTTACTTAGAATATATTTAATAATCTAATATATCCATATAATGAATTGTTGCCTAAATCCATCGGTGTACTGAAGTTTCATTTGCTTCATGATGGTGCTCTTGCCACAAGACCCAGTTCCTAGCAGGAGAACTCTGAGGTTCTTTTGTTCTTCGCGGAAGTCTCTTTTCAACTCACTGTTGGTTATCCCATTATGACTACTGCTTCCGCAATTCACACAATCAAACATTTGCATTCTTATAAAAACAGTGCCAACAAACTACAATAGCTCTGACTAATGCATTACAATGCCATGAAATTAGCATTAGTTCACGCTAAGGTGACGGTTAGACTATGTGATTCTTTATGCGTGATCTGTCACATTTTGGTAGGATCGCACGCCTAACCACCCGAGATAATTATGACGTGACGTGCTCAGTAACTGCTTTTGTTTCCAATCACATAGTCTATCCTTATCCAAGGATTGCCGTAGCCTTAGTGATATTGAGCGAACATGTATATTTAATTGTTATTTAGGTGTTATGAATGAATGCTTGTTAATATTGCCATTCTTTTGACATAAACAAATTTTAATTGTTCTTGAATTAGTCATTATATATATATTAGTTCCATATTGAATGGATAAGATATCGACTGCAATAAGTTGTGTACATTAAAATGATAAAGAATCCCAAACAACCGGCCTCATAAACCCCAAAGCACAGGCATGCTTTCCAATTTTATCAGAAAAAATTTAACCAAAGAAATTGCTGCTAAATATAGTGACAAATTTTAATGCCTTCAGGAAATTTTTTAATGTGCGCTTTTGTAAATTTTTCCCGACTCAATCAATTCAAAATTGAACCTGAAGCAACTAAACTTGACTGATTCGCAGTTTTTGCATCAATCAATTCTGCAATTATCATTTATTATTGATTATTTAATACAGATATTTGCATTACATCGCATTCTAATTTCAATTTTTTTTGCTTATAATAGTAATTTTTAAATATGGTAATTTCATACATCGAATGTTTCATAAGCATCAACACAAAAACTATCTAGACTTATAGTCATTTCAAGTTTGGTCAAGAGGTCGTTCCTCAAATATCCTAAGATCCAGGTTCTATAATTTCCTCCTCTAAGAAAATCGAATCTAGCAACAAAATTAATAGCAATTTAACATTATTCGTAGCTATAGAAATAAATAAGATAATAGAGAATTAAAGAGAATTGACTGAATAAATAGAGATGAGTTTATGCTATTTGAAAAATGTTGAAATAGTCATAAAACAGAAGGCAGCATTTTGAGGTACAACAAGAAAGTATTACTTGCTTTTTGAATTTTTTCTTTTTCTTTATTGCGTTTTTATGGTGTGTGTTTGTGTTTTTGCATATTATTACTTGCTTTTTGTGCATACATCCGTGTAAATACAACTATTCTTTTTTGTAAATTCAGATTTTATTTCCGTATTTTAAAGAATGGATGGTTTTGTTTTTAACTGTTTTTATTTACTATCCCACATACATATACATTTTAAGACATTCTACAAATTAATGATTGTTAAAGTACTTGCAGTTGTATAATAGTTTATGAATTTTAAAATAAATACTTTATAACTACTGAAAACAAATATATTTCAATACATTGAATAAAAATCACTGTTTAACAAAGGTTTGCGTTGTTTCACAGAAAGTACATGTGGTTAAAATGATATATTTATTAGTTCTTACATAATAAAAAATTGTTTGCTTTTCCAAATAGCATTAAACTAAAATAACAATATCTTACAACAAATAAATACATCGGCTTGACACAAAGTGCATTAACGTTTATTCACTTTCAAAATAAAAAATTGTATACATTTCCAAACGCTAATGAGATGCAGAATTCTGAGAAAATTGAATAATAACATACGCATTGTATAAACCTTAAAGAAAAAGAATATAAAAATCGTTGCAAACATTGATTTACAAACTGGAAGAGTGAAACTCCAATTTTCTAAACCAAAAACAAAACGCTTTTAATGCTGTACACAGCTTTACAATTATCAAAGTGTTAACATTCGCATTTTTCAATGAGAAATTTTTGATAATCGCAAATGAATACATAATGCCATCTCAAAAACGAATCAATTAGATGTCCTGAAATTCGCAAAACATTTTTAGCTACTAAAAGACTAACACATTTTTATAAAAAATGCATTTACGTAAAAATGATTAAATTTATTGTTTCACAAAACACATACTCGTAGACACTTTTCAAAATAGCATTAAATCCTCATGAAATTGGAAAATCATTATGGTTATTAAAATAAATCTGCACGATATATAACTTGAAGTGAAAAGAAGCAAAGTTTTAAATTTAAATTGAATATCAAAGCTATATAAATAAAATGTAAGCATATGTATAGTATTTAAAACAATTAATCTAATTAATATATACTTGTAATTGCTTATATTATAAAAACACACAGCAATCTTTAAATGATTTAAACTACATTTTGAACATTAAGTTTTAAAACAACTTAGGAACATTTTCTAAATATAGAAATAAATAGCGTAAATTACAATTATCAGAAGCAGATAAAATGAAATAAATACTTCTTCAAGGCGGTTTACTCGATGTATTCAAATATAAAATATATATCTAGCAATATGCAATTAGGAAAACCGGATTTTACCTCAATTTTCCCATTAAATGTTTTAAAATCATATAGAGATTGAGAATTTTTTTAAAAAAAATTGACCTTGTTAGAGTTTCTAAAGCATCGCATTAGAGAGAATGCCAATATATTTTGGATTTCCAAGTATTTTTCCTACTCTTTTAGAGTCTAAAATGTGTATTTTTATTAGTAGATTTAGCTTGAGATTTTGATGTATTTCTACGTTTTTTAATACATCTGACACTTTTCCTGGGCTGATGGTCAACTTCTGACAGCAAGAACTGTACGAAACATCCTAAAGAAGTACTCAATTGGGACTTTCGTTGCACCCAAAAAGCCATTCTTAACCTCAAAGCAAGATTACGTTGGGTATGGTGGGCCAATTTAATGAGAGACAATTCATCTGAACATCGGCCTAATGTTATACTTTCACATTCTTGCCTCAACTTACTCGGAGGACCATGAATTATGGTGGAAAGTCTGTAATGGTATGAGTTGCAACATTACTGCTACTGTTCTAAGCTCTTAATATGCTCGGATTCTAGAAAAGGAACTCTTGCCACTCCTTACAAGTGATCAATATATCAGCAGGATAGTGCTCCATGTCATACCTCTAAAGAAATGACGAATTCCTCCACAATAATGGGGTTGCTATCCTTGCTGATTGGCCTGGCCAATCTCTAGACCTTAACATTATCGAAAATATGTAAAAAGAAGTCAAATATCGAATTGGACAGCATACTCTTCACACTGAAAACGAACTGTGGACCGCAATAAAGAAAAAATTTCATTCAATTCCCAACAGCTTTATTGAAAGACTTTTTGCTTGAATCCCTGATCGCTTTGAAGCTGTTATTCGCTCAAAGGGACACTTTACAAAATATTAGAAGATAGAAGAGACAATTTGGTTATTAAGTACTTGTATTGCATCAATTATTAAATTATATATCTTATTTTGAATTTAGTTTTTTTTGGATTTGCTCATTTGTTAAAATTTTTTCAGGTGGCCGAATACAATTTTCCAATAGAACTTTTCTAATGTTGATTAAAAATTAATACCCAATTGTTATTCTACATATTTTATGGTATTAGTCACACAAATCTTCCTTTCTTAATCAAAGTAAAACTTCGTTATAATATTAGGCACACTCTATCCAATGAGTTTTCATTATTTATTCATACAAATGAAGTCAGTTCTGTTTAAAAATAAATGGAAGAATTTGTAAAGGCGCTCTTGGTAAGAATTTTATTAGATGTTTACGGAAACTATATGTATATGTGGATAAAAAAACACTCTTTGAATATATACAAACATTATAGGTTAGGTAAAAAATAAAACAATTTCTGGGTAATAAACTTTAGCGAAATTTAATACTATTTAATATTATTCAGCAAACATATTAATACATAATAAGTATTTTCAATGGTGGAAAACTACAAACGTACAATAAAATTATTTATAGTTTTTCTATGTAATGTGTGAATATTTGTATGTTTTAGCCACACCTCCTCATTATTCTTGAATTATGACTCATCAATTAGCACCTGTTAATCAATATTTAACCAATGTATGTGAACGCTTTTTATTGAATTGCAAAAGCCATTTCAGGAAAATATTTTGTGTGTGAAAGATTACACCACAAAGGCACAATAAGGCAAAAAGAAAACATGCAAAAAGCAAGTAATAATGTTCAAAAACACAAACATACATCACAAAATACAATAAAGCAAATGAAAATAATGTCCGATTATCCTACATGCATATTGTGAGATAAACATTTTATGCTCAAATTTAACAAGAAATCGCTTTGAAGAGTATTTATTTCATTTGTACCAGTTGCGGTGATTAACAAATCGTATCATTTACATGTACATATGTAAATGTATAAATTGCGAAAAACGAAGTTCACAAAACATGTTGTGATTTTTGAAAATTGTTTATGTAATATGTATAAAAAGTTGTTACATTTTAAACAATAGATTGCAACCATTCTAATTTCATGGAATTTTGAAAATTGCTTAACCTCTATTTGTATAAAAAATTGGTTACAATTTCAACGATAGATTGCAAATTAATTTAGTTTGTCAGCAAACAGAATATATTCCAATGATGTCAGAGATAGACAACCTTACATTGCCAGACCTTCAAAGTCCACAATTACATCATAGCACAGCCAACTTAAAACCAAATTAAGTTGGCTGTGATCATAGTCATGCCCGCCAAGGTCATGTGTTTCATTAGACTATTCAATTTCCTAAAATGCATTTTTAATAAAATGATATTGTATATTTTGCTCTTAGAAGCTACAAAAGTATGGAAATTTTACCGGAAAATGAATATGCCATACATGTAGGGGAAGAAATTGAGAAGAAAACATTTTTTTCTCAAACAATAAGCATTTATTCACAACTTCTTCATATTCAATTTTTATATCATGATGAATGCTGATCAGAGCTAAATTTGCAAGTCAATTATCTATGATATTTGAATTTAAATAAGTTATAGTACGTCAAAGGCATGAAAAAGACTGTTCAGCATCAGAACCCCGTACAGGTAGAGTGCACCAAATTTTTAAAATTTCTTTAATACATTTAAACTCTGCCTGACCAGTGCACCTTAATAAATCATGCAAGGTAGCAAGCTCTTGGCATTCATGGTCTTTATTGCTGGTTGGTACTAGTCACGCTTGGGATCCTTACAATGTATCATTTTCTTTTTGAATTTTGCAATTTGATATAAAGGAGGTGGCAAAAAAGCAGATCATCTTTCCAAAAGAGGAACTCTTGCAAACATTTTGTAGTTTTGTTGAATCTAATTCAATAATAACAGCTGGAACTAAAATAAAAATTTGACTACATGTCATGTCTCGACGGAAAATCTGGAGATTAGTTCACTTAAAACGTAATCAACAAATGAAATCATAATAATTTATTAAGTTCCTTTGGTATTTGTGCAATTATATTTGAATGGCGTGACGTGTCTTTTCCCAACCGGCTGCTTGAATGTTAGGCTTGCATCAATTTGATTAGCTAGATTCGAAAACTGCAAACATAGCATCAAAAGTATCATCAACAGAGTCGGCAATTTCTTGAATTTTATACATTTTTGAAACAATTTGTTTATATGCAGCACATCAAAATATATGTATAAATAAGTGTATTTATGCGGGGCATTTTTATACTACATATCGGCAATTTTTCAGCACTAAGTCCCTTGAAACTAAAAATTATATTGCGAAAAGCGACATAACAGAAATATTTTGTTCTTTAGCTTATATTTTTGTACTTTTGTACATTTGTTCTTGCTGAAGCACAAAATTCAACCAGATTAGTTTGGAAAAAATAATGTTTTTTTCATGTGTGTATATATACACAGAACGTACTGCACATTATTTCAAATATCTAGATATTTTCTCCCTATTTTTAATAATAAAACCATGACTTCATCCTTTGTAATGCAAAGAAAAGACACGCCTTAGGTAAAAAGACAATCTAAAAAATAAAATTGCTAAATTTTTGGACAGGAGAATGCAATCATAGTTGCAATAAATTGTATGAACAAATGTTTAGGATAGTTTGTTGATTTAACGTATTGCTGCTCTCAGGGGAGTGTGCGAAATTAGCTAAAAAACAAAATTTATATTTTTGAGTACTGTGGAATGGGTCTTTAGATGCGGAATGTCTACTTTCATATTTCCTGTGTTGCAAACATTTATTTAACTTGAAAAATAATGACATATCTGATATTCTTTGCCTGGCAATTCCTGCTAGCAACAAAGATCCCTATTTTACATCCCATACACCTGCAGATGATGTACAATGTACATTTTACATATAAATCACTGTATATTACCTGGCTTTAGGATGAAATTCGTCACCGCTTCCACATTGGCGCTTTTGCTTTCAAAGTTATAATTTAAAGTTTTCCGAGATACTTGCATTTTTCTGATATTCACATTTATCATCATTACAAAATATTTGGAGCATTATCACATTCTTACCCAAAATACTTAAACAGGAATAAGGTTTCAAAGTCAAACTTATTTCATTGATCATGGTACTAACTCGTGTTAAAAAATTTTTATGCAGGATCATTATTTTCTATTAAAAAATAAAAAATTGCTTATAAACATGCTAAGTTAGCAGGATATTTTTAGTTCATCCTCTAGAATTAGTCTTAATAAAAAAAATTTTGAAAAATGCTGAAAGGGAAAATAGTTAAGATATCGAAAAATTCTTTCTCGAATTTTGGATTTTTAAGTAGCGACTAGTTTGGAGTTATAAGTCTTGTGTTACATGATATACATTTTCATAACAGTATTTTCCTTCTTATGTTTCCTTCTATACATGTCTAAAAATAGTGTTATTAAATCAAAATATATTTTTTGCAAAAATTTCAGCCGTCTGGGGGCACTGATACCTTGATAAATTTGAATGAGATGTTACAAACTATTTCAAATACCTACTAAAATTATTATTTATTAAAAGAATTTGTTTTGTGAAAACTCATCCACTGAAGAATCAAGATGCCATACATCACGCTATATCATGTATGTGGACATCCAAAGAAACATGTATTTATCATGAACAAGACGATTCTATAGGGAAGTTTTACTTACAACTATAATATTGCAACATTCGCATTGAATAATTTATCAATGTTTCTTTTAATAAAGAAAACTAAACATGGGCTTGTACAACTTCAAGTCTAATATAATATTTTTCATTGAATATTGAATATATATATATATATATATATATATATATATATATACAATCTATAGTGTAGCAACATATATTGGAAACCGTATTGTGATTTTTGTTTGCTTAATCCTGGTTAGCTAATTGTAGTAGGTTTGCATTAACACTAACATGTTATCATTCGATGTATGGATAGAAAAATTATGTATATAAGTACAATAGTTAAAAAATTGTGTATTTGTCCATAGCATACATCGGTATTTTAGAAAGCATTTATAGATAATTCGCCGAATGCTATAGCCAACGGACATGTGATTATACATTAACAAAAGTTGTAAAGTAGTATGTTGTTAACAATTACTCAAATTGCTTGGCACATCGTGACGCGCTTGCAAAGAATACAAATGCTAGATTGTATTAATAGAAAAAAACAAGACGAAACAAAACCAAGAATTACCAAAGTCCAACTAAGGAAAGAGTATTATGAAGAGCAGAAAAACCCCCGCCTTCTTCTCTTAGGCACAGAGGCATGCGGAAAGAGCACAATCATGAAGCAAATGAAACTACAGTACAGCAACGGATTTAGGTAAATTTCAGCTAAATTTGAATTTACAATATTATCATAGCACATTAGAACGCGTTATCGGTTGGCTATTCGGACAAGAGTGAACTACGGATTTGCTTTATTTTACGGCAAATCGCATTATTTTCTCCTTAACTTAGAAACAATCAATATGACATGATTGTCAATTCACTTCTTTCATAGCACCAAGATAGCAATTGTCACCTTGGGAGTTTCACATAGAAATGTGGCTTAGCCTTAAAGTGCAGAGGAACAAACCGTTTGTCCATATTTACAATAATTTTCTCCAAGCCGTTTAGTACATTTAGAAATCGAGGTGCATAGACACATCAATTGGTGAACATGCTTGGATGTAGTGTTGTATTGTATATAATTTTGAATGAAAATTCCGTTTTTTTTTAAAATTCAAGACCAATAACGAACGTTAGCATTTCTTGATATGTAAATAGACCTCTAAAACCCATTTAGGCATTAGAATACCATGCAGAAAGTCAGGTTTGGATATCTTTATTAGGTCTTGAGTTATAAGCGCTTGATGTTTCTTGAAGAACCATTAAAATTTTTAAAATTTATAGGCTGCTTAGGCTTCAATATCTAGGATGTCTTTAGGTCTGAGTAATAAATAACCTGTTTCATTATTGGTCGGAATAACAAAAGCAATATTGTAAACAGATAAACAAATGGACCCAACACGGTCCATTTCATATTGTTTTCTGAACCGACCCAACCCATAAGATATTGTTAAATTATGACAATATAACATGTATTATTAATTATGTATAGCAAAGTTCTACCTATTTCCCTATATCCTCAACTCACAGTCAATGTTACTTAATTTTCTGCTAAAATATTTATGGCTCATAATTATATTATGATTGGAGCTGATCCGACCCTATTATACTTAGCTCAAAAAGTCACTCAAACTGACCCAGTTTCGACTTTTGCTTGGAATACTTAAAATGTTCTTATATTTAAAGACAACTACTGCGACTTGTGCAAATTATTGCTAACATAATCGAAAAAGGGTAGATATAATTTATTTCTAAGTTAACGTCGATCTTGCATATAGAATCTATATTAAATATTTTGACGTTTCTTATGCATTTTTCCAAAAGCTTTCATGAAGCCTCAACACAATTTAAAGGACTTTAGGTGAAAATTAAATATCCGAGGTTTGGGTCCGGGTCTGGACCATTAAGGGGTTACGTTGGGGGAAATCCACGCCCACAAGGCGGCGTGGGATAAATTTGCACCCAAAGCAAGAATTGCTTTGAATTCCAAAGGTGAAGAGAATTGTTTAATGACCGCGTAAAGGTTAATGAGACCGTTAGTTTGAAGGGTTATTAATTTTTGTCTTCCAAACCGCTTTGGAAAAGAAAAATTCTACAAGTTCCGGTAACGAGGAAAGCCTTTTAATAAAAATATTCCACATTTCATTAAAGCATGGTCCAAAATTGACCTTCCCCAGTGTTAAGAATTTTAAATTTTCTAATAACTAATTGACTTGGTGAAAATTCTTTTTTAATGCGAAAAAAAGGCTTGTACTTTAAAATTTAAGGCAAACTTTTAAAGATTAATTTTAAATGAAATGAAATTAATTCAGGAACAAATTTTTCTAACAATTTCCAAATCGAAGGATTCCCAAAAATAAATTTATTTTTAAAATTTTTTCCGCCAATTTTTCATAACTTTCCAAACATATTCTGGATCTTGTGAAAATTAAAATTCCTTTATAATTAAAACCAATTTGCAGGGAAGGAATTTTATATTGCCATTTGACCCAACCAATTTTCTCAAATTGACAATTTTTTTGACCTTCTTTTAATAAAATAATTTTAAATGGAAGAACAAGAGCCAAATTCAATTAATTTAAACCAATTAGATTTTGACAAATAAATTTGTCATTGATATGGAATTAATTATAGATTTCTTAAAGAAAGGTAATTATAAATTTAATTGGTAAAATTGGCAATTTTTTTTGTTCCGGTGGTTCAAGGGGAAAATTGCCTTTGCTTATTCTTAAAACAATTGCCTCTTCTTTCCAAAGGCTTGTTCCAAGCCCCGCCCAACCTCTTCAACTCCATTTTGGGGTAGTACAATACGCAAATCACACTTGCATATTTAATACCGATATGAATATTGACAGCTCAATAAAAACTTTGTAAATAAGGTCTTAAAATTTTATTTCAATCATAAAAATTTTAACACAAAGCTTAAAAGCATAAAACTTGAAAGCCAATTTGGAATAATTGGGAAACAATAAAAAATAATTTAAATTCCTACAATGTTCCGACTAATTTGTGGAAAAACCATTCAAAAACGGTTTGTTCAAAGGTGTTAAAAACAATAAGCAAACAAATTTCATTAAAATTTCCTTTGTTAAGGTGGTGATAAAGGATTCATTTTAAATGTGCCGGTTCAAGTTTACGATTTTTTTTGTTAATTCTTAAGATTTTAATTACCATTATTATTTTAATCCTGGGGGAAAAATGCAGGGAATTTAAGCAATTCAAAGAAACAAGCTTTTTGTTTCAACAACCCCAAAAAGTTTCCTCGAAAGGCTTGATTTTGGATTTTATCATGAATTGTTGGACTGCATTCCAAGAATTTAAAACGCCCAACCGAATAATGGCTGTTACAATAAAATTTTTCAAGAAGAAGGAGCCAATTATATTTAAATTCTATTGGAAGATTTCGAAATTAAATCTTTATTTTAAGCACCTAAATTATATAACATTGATTCCGATGAATACTTCCTTAATAATGTCATGCGCATTGGTGAAAGGGGTTATATACCAAGTGATGAAGATATTCTTAGATGCAGACGACGAACCATAGGTATATTTATAATATCTACATGATTCATTGAAGTAATTAAAACAACAGTAGTTAAGATCAGGGCAACCCCTCCCCAATGGGACACCCATGACTTTTTACCACATGGAAATAAAGTCATTCTATTGGACGCCATCTAGTGACGAAATATTTTTGACATAGTTAAACTGAACAAATTAATTTTTTGACGAAGTTTTATTTTTGATTGCTAGGATTTTGGCAAAGTGATATAATTGAAGACAATAAATGTTTTGACAATATTAAATTGAGCAAAATAATTTTTTGACGAAGTTTTTATTTTCTAGGCAAACTGAGCTATTTGCCTCTGTTAATATAGTATGAAATATTCGTTGTAACAATGTTTAAAATACACAACACTCTGTATTAAGGAAAACAATTCTTAGATGTAAAAGCCAACACTTGGGTATAACATTTGTATAGATGTATATTTCAACATGTATTAATATTAATCAACAATATAGATTATATAAAGTATAATTTGCGCTAAATGTAAAAGCGTACATTACACAACAGCTTTGAATGATGAAGTTCAGCATTGTGGGTAGGGGTGTATCTCTGACGTCATTGGAATATGTTCTGTTGGCAAACACATTTGTTTGTAACAATGCGATACTTAGTATCGCATTGGTTTGTAATCTATTGTTTAAAATGTAGCCAATTTTTTTTATACATATTACATAAATTATTGTCAAAGATCATTGAAATTCTATATGCAAGAAATTCACGTTTTTGGAATTATATTTTATTGCTAAATTTCTTCGGTAAAAGTTATAATTAATAAGTATTTTCAAACAAAAATATTTTGTTTAATTTTACATAATTGCTTTTTGTTAATGTATGTGACTTGCTTATTTATGTGGCTAATTTAGTTTACATACTTGTTTTTTTTATTTACATACATAACATTGGAAAATACCACATCAATTTAGTTTGCATATTTACTTTACTTACTTCTTTTATTTAGTAAAATTTAATAAAAATGTTTGAATCAGAGAGATAATAATGCTCGTTAAAAGCGTAATGTCTTATTTCGGTAATGAAGCAAAATAATTTTTTGGAAAAAAAACAAAAACTATATTTAATAAACGCAATTTCTAATATTTAATAAACGTACGTGGTAAAACCCACATATATGTGTTTAAGACAAGACAAAAATGAAATTCATTCTACACTTTGCTTATAATGACCATATATATCTCACTATTAATTTTTTCTATTGTGTTAGTTTATCATCATTTTTGGAATGGGAATGCTGCAGGAAACAAATGCAGTGTATTTGCACGTTATGAATTTCACACGGTAGTGTCTAAATTAATGATTAATAAACAAGTCATTATTAAAAACGAGATGACGTTCACAATCAAAAACACATGACAATTAAAAGTTTAAATATATTCAATTAAAAATGTGTATTACCAAACAAACGACGTTTCTGTTTATGATAAAGTATATAATTAATTTAACATCGGACTGCAATTTCGCAGCAATTCATTAAAATAAAATTGATTACGTTTTAAAAGAAATATCTGTAAAACTAACTAGAGATCATATTGAAACAGCATTAACAATCAAAACAATATCTGAAATTTAATTATAAAAATAGCTTAACAAAAAGTTTGAAGTCTTTCAGAGTAGTTGTCTTTATCAATGTGAAATTCCATTATGCCGGCTGTGTTGAAAGTTGCATGCTTTAGTAATGTCAACAAAGTTTTTATCTATATGCATTGTTCAACTGTCAAATGTAACAAACTATAAACACAGTACAGCCATGTAAAATTCCATTATACCGCAGTGTGTACAAAGTTGCATCTCTCTACAGACAATGCGTAATTTGTAATCTATTGTTCAAATGTCAAGAATGTATCCAATCGTAAAGGGGGTGCCATACGATTAGTCTTTTGACTATAGTCAAAATTGCGGTTTTGTATTATTTTGCCTATTAGTCAAATATTTTGACTAATAGTCAAAAATAGGATTCTGCGCAAATTTCATTGCATATGCATGGAATCTATTAGTATTACTAAGTGGGATTGCTATAATTATACATATTAAATGTAGGTGACTAAAATCATTTTGACGGGATAGCCCACCAAAGAAAATTGAATAATTCATTGACC
>CABFPE010000128.1:109823-127528 GCA_900660155.1 Hofstenia miamia | reverse complement strand
ACGGCATAGCCCACACCAAAGAAAATTGAATAATTCATTGACCATTCATAGACAAGTGCTGCTAGAAAATTATGTAAACATTTAACCCAATTTGCACTTTGCAATCTGTAAAGTAAATTTTACATCATACTTATGTTATCAAATCAGCCTTTGGAACAGGACTTCCGAAGAAATTGATTACCATTTATATTGCATTCATTCAACAGAATGCTAAAACGAAAAACGGTGGCAATGATGCCATGACTTATTCAAGTTAATCTAAAACAATTTACTTTTTCAAATAACCGCAGGCCTAATAACAAATAATATGGAGTATCAACTATATAAAGAATATTTCAAATGTATATGGGAACCAAAATAATTTGACAATCTATTACATAACCATGAGCCACTATAGGGCTCATATGCATTTCCCAATACAAAGTGTATCAAACAGCTATTTGCTCATTCATAAACAAGTGCGTGCATTATGTAAATATTGAACTCAATTTGCACGATTGCAATCCACAAGAAGTAATATTGGAAATCATATCAAAGTTTATGAAACAGCTGTTGCCAATGAAATTAAGTGAAGAGCGCGCTAAAGCCAAGTTTTTAATTATATTGTTTATTTATTAATGACATTTAAGATGAAAGTGCAAAGTTATTTAAAATCAAAATTCCCATTTTCTTTCAAAATTACAATAAGGTTGACTATTCGGGGGTGTCACACGGTTAGTCTTTTAACTAATAGTCATTTTCAAATAGAACACTTTCATTTCATAATTTGACTAATCGTAAACCGCAAAAGTAACTTTTTGGGGGTGCCACACGGTTAGTCTTTTGACTATAGTCAAAAAAATTTTTTGACTATAGTCAAAAGACTAATCGTGTGGCACCCTCTTAAAGATTGTTATCTACCAAACATGAAATCCAAATCAATTTAAAAATTATCACAATTAATTAAAACATTTCAAATCATATAAAGCAAGAATTTTTTCATAAGTTGAAAAAAAATCTCAATTATTAAATGTTTTTCCCAATTTATACAATTATGTAAATGAAAGATGCTACGAACCTAAAATGTTAATAAAGTAAAATGATTTATCGATCACCGTCTCTGGTACAAATAAAATAAATATATTTTCAACACGTATTTCTCGTTGAATTCAAGAATAAAATATTTGCAAGTAGGAATTTTTATATGAAACATTTCAAGATTGTTGATAACATGTTTTGTTATTAGTGTCGTAAATTTGTTGTTAGCGTTTATTGATACACATATATACAAAACGTTTAAAAATATAAATTTTATATTATAAGAAATTCCTTACATTTTAAAATTTTATTGATGTCATTTATATTATGAATTAAATAAATACCCGGTATACGACTTTTCCACGTTTGTAGACTTACATTTTTTCCGACGTTTTTTCACTTTTGTGACTAAATATATTAATAAATATACATATTTTAGACTCTCAAATCGTGGAAAAATGCTTGGGAATCCGAAATATATTGGCATTCTTTCCAATGCTACGTCTTAGAAACTCTAACACGATCAGATATATTTTTAAAAATTCTCAATCTCTATATGATTTTAAAACATTTAATAGGGAAATTAAGTTAAAATCCAGTTTTCCTAATTGCATATTGCGAGATATATATTTTATAGTTCAATACAAACCGCCTTGAAGAAGTATTTATTTCATTTTATCCGTGTCTGATAATTGTAATTTAAGATATTTATTTCTATATTTAGAAAATGTTCTATAGTTGTTTTAATACCCAATGTACTAAATGTAGTTTAAATCATTTAACGATTGCTGTTGTTTTTTTATAATCTCATAAGCAATTACAAGTATATATTAATTTAAGTTTTATGTACTATATGTATGCTTAAATTTATTTATATAGCTTTGATGTTCATCTTCAACTTAAAAATTTTGCTTCTTTTCATGCAAACTGTTTACGACTATGTGTTTTGTAAAATCAATCAATTTAATCATTTTTGCGTCAATGTATTTTTTTATGAAAGTGTGTTAGTCTTTTTGTAGATAAAAATGTTTTGCAAGTTTCAGGACATCTAATTGATTCGTTTTTGAGATGGCATTATGTATTCATTTGCGATTATCAAAATTTACTCATTGACAGAAGAAATATGTGAATGTTAACGCTGTCTCAAAAATTATAAAGGTTTTATTTTAAAATTCATAAACTATTAAACAACTGCAAGTACTTTAAAAATCAATGATTTGTAGAATGTCTTAAAATTTATATTTAAATTAAATATCCCAAAGGCAAGTAATTTTTTTCGAAAGTACAAAACAAATCATCGACGCAAATGGAAAACGTCGGAAAAGGAATGTGTCACAAAAGTGAAAAAACGTCGGAAGAAATGTAAGTCTACAAACGTGTAAAAGTCGTATACCGGGTATTTATTTAATTCTTAATATAAAAGACATCAATAAAATTTTAAAATGTAAGCAATTTCTTATAATATAAAATTTATATTTGTAAACGTTTTCTATATATATGTATCAATAAATGCTAACAACCAATTTACGACACTAATAACAAAACATGTTATCAACAATCTTGAAACGTTTTTATTCTTGAATTCAACAAGAAAAACGTATTGAAAAAATATTTATTTCATTTTTACCAGAGACGGTGATATATACATCGTTTTACTTTATTAACATTTTAGTTTTGTAGCATCTTTCATTTACATAATTGTATAAATTGGGAAAATCATGTTGTAATTGAGATTGTTTTCCAACCTGTGAAAAAATTCTAGTTTTATATGATTTGAAAGTGTGTTATTTAATTGTTATAATTGTAAAAGAATTTCATGTTTGGTAGATAAAAATCTTTACGATTGGATACATTCTTGACATTTGAACAATAGATAACAAATTACACATGTCTGTAGAGAGATTCAAATTTGTACACTCAGCGGTCTAATGGAATTTTACATGGCTGTACTGTGTTTACAGTTTGACAGTTGAACAATGCATATATATAAATTCATAATGTTGACATTACTAAATCATGCAACTTTCAACACATAAGAATATACACAGCCAGCATAATTGAATTTCACATTGATGAAAGATTTCAAACTTTTCAGTAAGCCATTTTTATAATTAAATCTCAGATATTGTTTTGATTCTTAATGCTTTTTGCAATATGATCCCTAGTTAGTTTACAGATATTTCTTTTAAACGGAATTAATTTGCAGTATGATGTTAAATTTATTATAGACTTTATCATAAATAAAAACGTCGTTAATCGACATTTTTAATTGATTTTGTTTAAACTTTTAATTGTCATATGTTTTATACTCTGATCTATCACCTCATTTGATTTGATTATTAACCATTAATTTAGATACTACCGTGTGTAATACATAGCATACAAATACACACTGTGTTTGTTTCCTACAGCATTCACATTCCAACATAAAGGTTTGATAAATATTATCATTGTTCATTGAACTGTAGATGAAATTCGCTATAATAACTTTAACATTTATTAGTACATTTCATATTTTCTTTTTAAATAAATTTATTATTTATAAATGTTTCTTTTCTCTGTATGTTGATAGTATGCATCTGTGGAGGCATGTATTTATATTTATTTAAAAATAATTTTTACTTGGAAATATTTATCAATTCAAGTTTTAAAAAAAGTTGCAGCTTATATACAATATGTTTTGTTTCATATGTGTGTAATGCTTAAGCACGAATATTTCTTCTATTTTATATTTTGGATTCTGGTGAAAATGAACTTGCCTTTGTCACATATATCAGACATTTCAATTTTTTATTGACTTATCAATGGTATATTTCAAATGCTTGTTATTAAGTTTGGCGAATATTTCTATCTTGTTTTTGAAAATGTACATCTATTTCATGCGTCTATAGTGTTTAAGTTTAGCGAAATATTTCTCCACTTTTTATTTGGATATTAACAGAAAATGAGTTTTGCGTCTATCAATTATTTTCCAACAAACACGCCTTAAGTGCAATTTGTCATAAAAAATATCAGTTTGCTTAAATCCTAAAAATCAAAAATAAAAATTTTGTCAAAAAAATTAATTTAACTCTGTTGAAAACATTTCTTGTCATCAATTATATAACTTTGCCCAAATCCTAGAAAACAAAAATTAATAGTGAGATATATATGGTCATTATAAGCAAAGTGTAGAATGAATTTCATTTTTGTCTTGTCTTAAACACATATGTGGGTTTTACCACGTACGTTTATTAAATATATTTTTTGTTTTTTTTCCAAAAAATTATTTTGCTTCATTACCGAAATAAGACATTACGCTTTTAACGAGCATTATTATCTCTCTGATTCAAACATTTTTATTAAATTTTACTAAATAAAAGAAGTAAGTAAAGTAAATATGCAAACTAAATTGATGTGGTATTTTCCAATGTTATGTATGTAAATAAAAAAAACAAGTATGTAAACTAAATTAGCCACATAAATAAGCAAGTCACATACATTAACAAAAAGCAATTATGTAAAATTAAACAAAATATTTTGTTTGAAAATACTTATTAATTATGACTTTTACCGAAGAAATTTAGCAATAAAATATAATTCCAAAAACGTGAATTTCTTGCATATAGAATTTCAATGATCTTTGACAATAATTTATGTAATATGTATAAAAAAAATTGGCTACATTTTAAACAATAGATTACAAACCAATGCGATACTAAGTATCGCATTGTTACAAACAAATGTGTTTGCCAACAGAACATATTTCAATGACGTCAGAGATACACCCCTACCCACAATGCTGAACTTCATCATTCAAAGCTGTTGTGTAATGTACGCTTTTACATTTAGCGCAAATTATACTTTATATAATCTATATTGTTGATTAATATTAATACATGTTGAAATATACATCTATACAAATGTTATACCCAAGTGTTGGCTTTTACATCTAAGAATTGTTTTCCTTAATACAGAGTGTTGTGTATTTTAAACATTGTTACAACGAATATTTCATACTATATTAACAGAGGCAAATAGCTCAGTTTGCCTAGAAAATAAAAACTTCGTCAAAAAATTAATTTGCTCAATTTAATTTTGTCAAAAAATTTATTGTCTTCAATTATATCACTTTGCCAAAATCCTATCAATCAAAAATAAAACTTCGTCAAAAAATTAATTTGTTCAGTTTAACTATGTCAAAAATATTTCGTCACTAGATGGCGTCCAATAGAATGACTTTATTTCCATGTGGTAAAAAGTCATGGGTGTCCCATTGGGGAGGGGTTGCCCTGATCTTAACTACTGTTGTTTTAATTACTTCAATGAATCATGTAGATATTATAAATATACCTATGGTTCGTCGTCTGCATCTAAGAATATCTTCATCACTTGGTATATAACCCCTTTCACCAATGCGCATGACATTATTAAGGAAGTATTCATCGGTATATATATATATACATATTCGGAATGAGTAAAACGCTACAAGAATTTTTTCGACAAATGATATACAAATTTTATATTAATGTGCTTCCTGCTAAAACAAAATTATGCAGTGTAATCATTCATTTAATGTGTTAGGAACGTGTCAAAAAGCTAATGCGGACAACCCGTCATGTAGACGCAAGCGAATTTAGTTCAATCTTATTATTTCTTTGTATTTCTGTAAGCAAATATATAATATAACATATAAAATATAATAGCCTGCCCTTTTTTGGAACCCCACCGAATTAAATAATCATGTTATTAGGAGTGTTACAAGTCACTATTAAATGTTAATACCAGACGACTATAATCTATATTTTACAGCTGGCGGTACAAATGTAAATATAGATAGAGCTAATTAAATATTCGAATTCTAATGTCTTATAAGGAGGCGTCTGTCCTGAGTTAGGCCTTGCATTAGAAAGATACACTTACGACATATAAATATATGTATGTATTTGCAGCCCAATCTCTTACACCCATGCTATTCAGATTTATTTAAAATTTCATGTGAACTTTTTATGAGAGATGAAGTTTGACCCTTATATACTGTGAACCCCAGGTAGTGTGGGGAAGGGGCCTAAAATTTTTTTCTCTCTATTGAAGAGATGTGCATTAAAATACAAGCAACATTAAGCAACAATGGAATCGTTTTTATTGGATCATTATTTATGAAAAAAGGAATTGTCCCAGGTAATTTGTCATCAATATCTTTTCTTTACACTATGGTGACGGTAGGAGAGAAGGACGGAGGCTGCACCACTACTGTGAGGAGTATTCTTAAGATTATCTCTACAAATATACATGGTATTTAAAATTATTGAAATCTGCTTGGTTTGAACTCATAAATTTTTGCACATACTCAGAGAAATCCGAAATATTGATGTTCAAACTTAGTCAAAAAACTCATTACCATGTTAATTTTGCTGTAAATGTAATGGCAATGAAATGGATTTCAGCACATTTCAAACGTCAATACTTATCCAAAGTTTGATTGCATTCATACCCGAATTTTGCAGGGCGATGGATGAAACATGGGCGTAAAAAGTCACTAAATTCAAATTTTTTTTCGGTATCATAACATATTGCAAAGAATTGCTTAGACATGAATAAATGTGAATTATGTAAAAATTTGGGGGAGGGGTTTAACGTCAAAAAAATTCTAAAAGTTTTTTTTTTAGGTTAAAAAAGAAATGTCAAAATCAAATATTTAATTAGTAAATTTCTTTATTTTTGTAAAATACTTGTGAATTTAAATTCAAGTTAAACTAGATGTTCTAAAGCCATGCTTGAACAAAGTTTTTCCCAGGCGTTCCGCATACTATTGGCTAAAGGATTTTTGTTTTCCAATACATTTTTAAACCCTAAAATTTATATTCTTTCATTTTCACAATATAATTAACTGTAACGCGGTCATTAAGCAATTCTACTTACATTTGGAATTCGTTTCAATTTTTATTTTTAGATCAAAATAAGGTCACGCAAATTTGTAGGTTTTTTTGTCAAATAAATGATCGCCTCAATGATAAATACCCGGATACAAACATACAAAATTTGAATTTCCAATTCAGTTATTGATATTGTGCTGAGGCATCACTGATAATTTATGGTAAAATGCTTTGTAAACATTTAATGATTTTATTAATTTTACTACTACTACTGTATCTATATATTAGAAAGTCAATTGCTTTATTGACCTTAGAATTTATCATTTTTTATTAGGAAAATCAAGTATACAAAAACCCTTCTTTCTCATTACCAAATAAATTCAATTCAAAAAATACTGCAAGTGTCCATGCCAGACTTTTTAAAATATAAAATTTGAAGTTTTTGACAAAAAATGACAATCCTGAACACCTGTAATATTTTCTACACATTTTGTTGTCAATAAATGTTGTTTTACTTTTAATATTGACAGTGAGTTGAGAATATAGTGAAACAGGATGTACTTTGCTATCATAATTAATAAAACATGTTATTTAGCCGTTTCACAACAAATTTTTGATGTAAAAGGCCACAAGCACAAATTAAAAGTATATGATATTGGTGGACAAATAAAGCTGAGGAGAAAATGGCTTTACTATTTTGATGACATTGATGCCATTTTATTTGTAGTTGCAATTAGCGATTTTGATATGCCGATGGAAGAAGACTTCACCAAAAATCGACTCGAAGATAGTCGAAATGTATTTCGGGATATCGTTAGAAATGTATACCTTCAAGATAAAAACATTATTCTTTTTCTGAACAAATGCGATCTGCTTAAAGAGAAGATTGACAAAGCTGATTTGTCAAAATTTCCCATTTTTAGTGGATTTTCAGGAGAAAAGAACTATAAGAACTGCTCTAATTATTTAAAAAATATATTTCAACAAGAGTCAAGTGATAAACAACGATCTATTGTCGCGCATTTTACAACGGCAATTGATAAAAATCTTATGAAAACTGTTCTTGACGAAGTCAGAAAAAGTATAATAGAAGAAAATCTTAGAGGAATTCAAATTATAAATTAAGAAGTTATTAAATAAATTACTGTATTAGAAACTAGTTTTTAATGAAATATTCTAACGATTACTACCCTGAATTGACTAGTAATGTTTACTTTACACTACAATTAACTTTGTTTGTTTAGAATGATTTCACAGGCTTGCATATAGAAATGCAAATTTCCATTCCATTCCATTTCCAGATTGTGGAAATAGAACTGGAATGGAAATGGAAGTAATTTTATGGAATGGAAATTTTGTGGAAATGCAATTTCAAAAAATGACATTCTCAACGCTATTGGAAATGTTCGAAACACCCTAAATTTATTTAACTATAAACAAAATGCATTAAAATAACCAAAATTAGTTAGAACTATATACATTTCATAGCGAATACAACAAAAAATTTGGTTAATTGGTTAGTGTGTAAATGATATTTGTTAAGCAATCACATCAACACACTGCTGTAACTCCGGATTTCAGAGTACATTATTACGTATAATTTTTGCCCATGTTGGTTACAATAGAAGTTATACGTGGCACCAATGGGACCAACTTAGTCCTATTAATTCGGTTCAAGTCTCGTCCCATTACGTTCTCTGGTTTCAGAGTCGTATTGGTCTATTTTACAAAAATTAACAAAAACTATTAGTAATATTCTAAAGTCCTTGGTCCCCGCTCCTTCATTTTTGGGCCCAGTCCCATATTGGTTCAACTAACAATGAGCTTTAAATCACAATCCCATTTCTTAGCATCGTAACCAGCAGAGGGCCAGCGAGTATATATATATATATATATATATATATATATATATATTCAATATTCAATGAAAAATATTATATTAGACTTGAAGTTGTACAAGCCCATGTTTAGTTTTCTTTATTAAAAGAAACATTGATAAATTATTCAATGCGAATGTTGCAATATTATAGTTGTAAGTAAAACTTCCCTATAGAATCGTCTTGTTCATGATAAATACATGTTTCTTTGGATGTCCACATACATGATATAGCGTGATGTATGGCATCTTGATTCTTCAGTGGATGAGTTTTCACAAAACAAATTCTTTTAATAAATAATAATTTTAGTAGGTATTTGAAATAGTTTGTAACATCTCATTCAAATTTATCAAGGTATCAGTGCCCCCAGACGGCTGAAATTTTTGCAAAAAATATATTTTGATTTAATAACACTATTTTTAGACATGTATAGAAGGAAACATAAGAAGGAAAATACTGTTATGAAAATGTATATCATGTAACACAAGACTTATAACTCCAAACTAGTCGCTACTTAAAAATCCAAAATTCGAGAAAGAATTTTTCGATATCTTAACTATTTTCCCTTTCAGCATTTTTCAAAATTTTTTTTATTAAGACTAATTCTAGAGGATGAACTAAAAATATCCTGCTAACTTAGCATGTTTATAAGCAATTTTTTATTTTTTAATAGAAAATAATGATCCTGCATAAAAATTTTTTAACACGAGTTAGTACCATGATCAATGAAATAAGTTTGACTTTGAAACCTTATTCCTGTTTAAGTATTTTGGGTAAGAATGTGATAATGCTCCAAATATTTTGTAATGATGATAAATGTGAATATCAGAAAAATGCAAGTATCTCGGAAAACTTTAAATTATAACTTTGAAAGCAAAAGCGCCAATGTGGAAGCGGTGACGAATTTCATCCTAAAGCCAGGTAATATACAGTGATTTATATGTAAAATGTACATTGTACATCATCTGCAGGTGTATGGGATGTAAAATAGGGATCTTTGTTGCTAGCAGGAATTGCCAGGCAAAGAATATCAGATATGTCATTATTTTTCAAGTTAAATAAATGTTTGCAACACAGGAAATATGAAAGTAGACATTCCGCATCTAAAGACCCATTCCACAGTACTCAAAAATATAAATTTTGTTTTTTAGCTAATTTCGCACACTCCCCTGAGAGCAGCAATACGTTAAATCAACAAACTATCCTAAACATTTGTTCATACAATTTATTGCAACTATGATTGCATTCTCCTGTCCAAAAATTTAGCAATTTTATTTTTTAGATTGTCTTTTTACCTAAGGCGTGTCTTTTCTTTGCATTACAAAGGATGAAGTCATGGTTTTATTATTAAAAATAGGGAGAAAATATCTAGATATTTGAAATAATGTGCAGTACGTTCTGTGTATATATACACACATGAAAAAAACATTATTTTTTCCAAACTAATCTGGTTGAATTTTGTGCTTCAGCAAGAACAAATGTACAAAAGTACAAAAATATAAGCTAAAGAACAAAATATTTCTGTTATGTCGCTTTTCGCAATATAATTTTTAGTTTCAAGGGACTTAGTGCTGAAAAATTGCCGATATGTAGTATAAAAATGCCCCGCATAAATACACTTATTTATACATATATTTTGATGTGCTGCATATAAACAAATTGTTTCAAAAATGTATAAAATTCAAGAAATTGCCGACTCTGTTGATGATACTTTTGATGCTATGTTTGCAGTTTTCGAATCTAGCTAATCAAATTGATGCAAGCCTAACATTCAAGCAGCCGGTTGGGAAAAGACACGTCACGCCATTCAAATATAATTGCACAAATACCAAAGGAACTTAATAAATTATTATGATTTCATTTGTTGATTACGTTTTAAGTGAACTAATCTCCAGATTTTCCGTCGAGACATGACATGTAGTCAAATTTTTATTTTAGTTCCAGCTGTTATTATTGAATTAGATTCAACAAAACTACAAAATGTTTGCAAGAGTTCCTCTTTTGGAAAGATGATCTGCTTTTTTGCCACCTCCTTTATATCAAATTGCAAAATTCAAAAAGAAAATGATACATTGTAAGGATCCCAAGCGTGACTAGTACCAACCAGCAATAAAGACCATGAATGCCAAGAGCTTGCTACCTTGCATGATTTATTAAGGTGCACTGGTCAGGCAGAGTTTAAATGTATTAAAGAAATTTTAAAAATTTGGTGCACTCTACCTGTACGGGGTTCTGATGCTGAACAGTCTTTTTCATGCCTTTGACGTACTATAACTTATTTAAATTCAAATATCATAGATAATTGACTTGCAAATTTAGCTCTGATCAGCATTCATCATGATATAAAAATTGAATATGAAGAAGTTGTGAATAAATGCTTATTGTTTGAGAAAAAAATGTTTTCTTCTCAATTTCTTCCCCTACATGTATGGCATATTCATTTTCCGGTAAAATTTCCATACTTTTGTAGCTTCTAAGAGCAAAATATACAATATCATTTTATTAAAAATGCATTTTAGGAAATTGAATAGTCTAATGAAACACATGACCTTGGCGGGCATGACTATGATCACAGCCAACTTAATTTGGTTTTAAGTTGGCTGTGCTATGATGTAATTGTGGACTTTGAAGGTCTGGCAATGTAAGGTTGTCTATCTCTGACATCATTGGAATATATTCTGTTTGCTGACAAACTAAATTAATTTGCAATCTATCGTTGAAATTGTAACCAATTTTTTATACAAATAGAGGTTAAGCAATTTTCAAAATTCCATGAAATTAGAATGGTTGCAATCTATTGTTTAAAATGTAACAACTTTTTATACATATTACATAAACAATTTTCAAAAATCACAACATGTTTTGTGAACTTCGTTTTTCGCAATTTATACATTTACATATGTACATGTAAATGATACGATTTGTTAATCACCGCAACTGGTACAAATGAAATAAATACTCTTCAAAGCGATTTCTTGTTAAATTTGAGCATAAAATGTTTATCTCACAATATGCATGTAGGATAATCGGACATTATTTTCATTTGCTTTATTGTATTTTGTGATGTATGTTTGTGTTTTTGAACATTATTACTTGCTTTTTGCATGTTTTCTTTTTGCCTTATTGTGCCTTTGTGGTGTAATCTTTCACACACAAAATATTTTCCTGAAATGGCTTTTGCAATTCAATAAAAAGCGTTCACATACATTGGTTAAATATTGATTAACAGGTGCTAATTGATGAGTCATAATTCAAGAATAATGAGGAGGTGTGGCTAAAACATACAAATATTCACACATTACATAGAAAAACTATAAATAATTTTATTGTACGTTTGTAGTTTTCCACCATTGAAAATACTTATTATGTATTAATATGTTTGCTGAATAATATTAAATAGTATTAAATTTCGCTAAAGTTTATTACCCAGAAATTGTTTTATTTTTTACCTAACCTATAATGTTTGTATATATTCAAAGAGTGTTTTTTTATCCACATATACATATAGTTTCCGTAAACATCTAATAAAATTCTTACCAAGAGCGCCTTTACAAATTCTTCCATTTATTTTTAAACAGAACTGACTTCATTTGTATGAATAAATAATGAAAACTCATTGGATAGAGTGTGCCTAATATTATAACGAAGTTTTACTTTGATTAAGAAAGGAAGATTTGTGTGACTAATACCATAAAATATGTAGAATAACAATTGGGTATTAATTTTTAATCAACATTAGAAAAGTTCTATTGGAAAATTGTATTCGGCCACCTGAAAAAATTTTAACAAATGAGCAAATCCAAAAAAAACTAAATTCAAAATAAGATATATAATTTAATAATTGATGCAATACAAGTACTTAATAACCAAATTGTCTCTTCTATCTTCTAATATTTTGTAAAGTGTCCCTTTGAGCGAATAACAGCTTCAAAGCGATCAGGGATTCAAGCAAAAAGTCTTTCAATAAAGCTGTTGGGAATTGAATGAAATTTTTTCTTTATTGCGGTCCACAGTTCGTTTTCAGTGTGAAGAGTATGCTGTCCAATTCGATATTTGACTTCTTTTTACATATTTTCGATAATGTTAAGGTCTAGAGATTGGCCAGGCCAATCAGCAAGGATAGCAACCCCATTATTGTGGAGGAATTCGTCATTTCTTTAGAGGTATGACATGGAGCACTATCCTGCTGATATATTGATCACTTGTAAGGAGTGGCAAGAGTTCCTTTTCTAGAATCCGAGCATATTAAGAGCTTAGAACAGTAGCAGTAATGTTGCAACTCATACCATTACAGACTTTCCACCATAATTCATGGTCCTCCGAGTAAGTTGAGGCAAGAATGTGAAAGTATAACATTAGGCCGATGTTCAGATGAATTGTCTCTCATTAAATTGGCCCACCATACCCAACGTAATCTTGCTTTGAGGTTAAGAATGGCTTTTTGGGTGCAACGAAAGTCCCAATTGAGTACTTCTTTAGGATGTTTCGTACAGTTCTTGCTGTCAGAAGTTGACCATCAGCCCAGGAAAAGTGTCAGATGTATTAAAAAACGTAGAAATACATCAAAATCTCAAGCTAAATCTACTAATAAAAATACACATTTTAGACTCTAAAAGAGTAGGAAAAATACTTGGAAATCCAAAATATATTGGCATTCTCTCTAATGCGATGCTTTAGAAACTCTAACAAGGTCAATTTTTTTTAAAAAAATTCTCAATCTCTATATGATTTTAAAACATTTAATGGGAAAATTGAGGTAAAATCCGGTTTTCCTAATTGCATATTGCTAGATATATATTTTATATTTGAATACATCGAGTAAACCGCCTTGAAGAAGTATTTATTTCATTTTATCTGCTTCTGATAATTGTAATTTACGCTATTTATTTCTATATTTAGAAAATGTTCCTAAGTTGTTTTAAAACTTAATGTTCAAAATGTAGTTTAAATCATTTAAAGATTGCTGTGTGTTTTTATAATATAAGCAATTACAAGTATATATTAATTAGATTAATTGTTTTAAATACTATACATATGCTTACATTTTATTTATATAGCTTTGATATTCAATTTAAATTTAAAACTTTGCTTCTTTTCACTTCAAGTTATATATCGTGCAGATTTATTTTAATAACCATAATGATTTTCCAATTTCATGAGGATTTAATGCTATTTTGAAAAGTGTCTACGAGTATGTGTTTTGTGAAACAATAAATTTAATCATTTTTACGTAAATGCATTTTTTATAAAAATGTGTTAGTCTTTTAGTAGCTAAAAATGTTTTGCGAATTTCAGGACATCTAATTGATTCGTTTTTGAGATGGCATTATGTATTCATTTGCGATTATCAAAAATTTCTCATTGAAAAATGCGAATGTTAACACTTTGATAATTGTAAAGCTGTGTACAGCATTAAAAGCGTTTTGTTTTTGGTTTAGAAAATTGGAGTTTCACTCTTCCAGTTTGTAAATCAATGTTTGCAACGATTTTTATATTCTTTTTCTTTAAGGTTTATACAATGCGTATGTTATTATTCAATTTTCTCAGAATTCTGCATCTCATTAGCGTTTGGAAATGTATACAATTTTTTATTTTGAAAGTGAATAAACGTTAATGCACTTTGTGTCAAGCCGATGTATTTATTTGTTGTAAGATATTGTTATTTTAGTTTAATGCTATTTGGAAAAGCAAACAATTTTTTATTATGTAAGAACTAATAAATATATCATTTTAACCACATGTACTTTCTGTGAAACAACGCAAACCTTTGTTAAACAGTGATTTTTATTCAATGTATTGAAATATATTTGTTTTCAGTAGTTATAAAGTATTTATTTTAAAATTCATAAACTATTATACAACTGCAAGTACTTTAACAATCATTAATTTGTAGAATGTCTTAAAATGTATATGTATGTGGGATAGTAAATAAAAACAGTTAAAAACAAAACCATCCATTCTTTAAAATACGGAAATAAAATCTGAATTTACAAAAAAGAATAGTTGTATTTACACGGATGTATGCACAAAAAGCAAGTAATAATATGCAAAAACACAAACACACACCATAAAAACGCAATAAAGAAAAAGAAAAAATTCAAAAAGCAAGTAATACTTTCTTGTTGTACCTCAAAATGCTGCCTTCTGTTTTATGACTATTTCAACATTTTTCAAATAGCATAAACTCATCTCTATTTATTCAGTCAATTCTCTTTAATTCTCTATTATCTTATTTATTTCTATAGCTACGAATAATGTTAAATTGCTATTAATTTTGTTGCTAGATTCGATTTTCTTAGAGGAGGAAATTATAGAACCTGGATCTTAGGATATTTGAGGAACGACCTCTTGACCAAACTTGAAATGACTATAAGTCTAGATAGTTTTTGTGTTGATGCTTATGAAACATTCGATGTATGAAATTACCATATTTAAAAATTACTATTATAAGCAAAAAAAATTGAAATTAGAATGCGATGTAATGCAAATATCTGTATTAAATAATCAATAATAAATGATAATTGCAGAATTGATTGATGCAAAAACTGCGAATCAGTCAAGTTTAGTTGCTTCAGGTTCAATTTTGAATTGATTGAGTCGGGAAAAATTTACAAAAGCGCACATTAAAAAATTTCCTGAAGGCATTAAAATTTGTCACTATATTTAGCAGCAATTTCTTTGGTTAAATTTTTTCTGATAAAATTGGAAAGCATGCCTGTGCTTTGGGGTTTATGAGGCCGGTTGTTTGGGATTCTTTATCATTTTAATGTACACAACTTATTGCAGTCGATATCTTATCCATTCAATATGGAACTAATATATATATAATGACTAATTCAAGAACAATTAAAATTTGTTTATGTCAAAAGAATGGCAATATTAACAAGCATTCATTCATAACACCTAAATAACAATTAAATATACATGTTCGCTCAATATCACTAAGGCTACGGCAATCCTTGGATAAGGATAGACTATGTGATTGGAAACAAAAGCAGTTACTGAGCACGTCACGTCATAATTATCTCGGGTGGTTAGGCGTGCGATCCTACCAAAATGTGACAGATCACGCATAAAGAATCACATAGTCTAACCGTCACCTTAGCGTGAACTAATGCTAATTTCATGGCATTGTAATGCATTAGTCAGAGCTATTGTAGTTTGTTGGCACTGTTTTTATAAGAATGCAAATGTTTGATTGTGTGAATTGCGGAAGCAGTAGTCATAATGGGATAACCAACAGTGAGTTGAAAAGAGACTTCCGCGAAGAACAAAAGAACCTCAGAGTTCTCCTGCTAGGAACTGGGTCTTGTGGCAAGAGCACCATCATGAAGCAAATGAAACTTCAGTACACCGATGGATTTAGGCAACAATTCATTATATGGATATATTAGATTATTAAATATATTCTAAGTAAATTATTAAAACAAATTCTTTATCATTACTGATTAAATCTTATCTATCAAGTTATTTTGGTCCTTCTGCAAAACTTCAAGTTTGATCTTTTTCTTTTCCAAAACTCACAATTGTTTTTATTGTCTTTGTTTACACTGCATTGCATGCTATTTGAATTAGTGTTTATCCAAATTTCTCAATAATGTTTGAGGGCATCGTTTAATAAAATATCTAGAGGGATTAGAACTCAAAAAATTATCATTAAGTCTATTAAGTTGAATAAAATATGTCTTTCGTAGAAATTATAATTATTTTTCTGCTAATCATTTTATTTCGAGTTCAATCTACTTAGAAAATCTAAACCAACACCCTAGTGTAAATATATTACAGAACAGAGTGTTTGAAATGTTGCCGTAGACTACAAGAAAAACTTTTTGAAATTGCTACTATCCAAAGGAACACTCATTTTGTTGCAACCGCCTTAATACGAGTATTGGAGAATCAAGGTTTTGTATTCGATGACGAACTAATGGAGTGTGTTATAGAAATAAAAAGAGTCAATCCTAACATAGTGTACAACGACAGAATTTTCACTGAAACGGTCGCCTACGCTATTTCTACACTGTGGAAATATCCAAATGTGAAATCCATCTTCTCATCTCACAAACTGTATACTGTTGATTCCGATGAATATTTTCTAAACAATGTCACTCGTTTCGGACAAAATGCAAAATGATTACGTACCCAATGATGATGATATTCTTAGATGCAGACGCCAAACCATTGGTAAATTATATTTTAAGCATGTTTCATAAGCGCTAATCCTTGTTATGCATAGTTTATACAGTCAACTCTTATATATATTATAAACATGGTGTGCATAAAAAATATTGATACTATATAAACTATATATATATATATATATATATATATATATATATATATATATAGCCATTTGAATGTCGAATATGCTTATATTGTTTGGATTTTAAGCATTTAAAATATAAAGAGTTTTATATATAATGTTAAATTTTACAAAACTTCCATGTGGATTATATTTATTTGTTTCCTTATATTTTTATATCAGTGACGTCCAAATGAATGTTCTACCAATTTGATAGTCTGTTGATAGACTGTTATGCAGTTTACATTTTGTATGAAATATACCGAAATTGACGTTTTACTGCTACCATCAAGATTTTCCTCTATTCATATATGTTATCTATATTCTAAGCATATTCAGTGCTGTTAAAAAATAATACGATAAAATCCATGTTCTATTTATATAAAGTCTTAAGTTGAATATGATTGGACCTCAATAACATGATTTGAGTGAACAAATTTAAAATATATTTTGATTTTCGTTTAGGGATATCTTGATTTCACATTGCAAAATATACACAGGTTTACATAAAATAATGTTGAATTAACATAAAATTAATGTTGTATTTAAAAATCTTTTTTGAAAATATTATATCAGGTGGCCTCTGGTCCAAAATTTTCCCCTCTACGCCACTATATGTATATATATATATATATATATATATATATATATATATAT
>CABFPE010000128.1:74233-108823 GCA_900660155.1 Hofstenia miamia | reverse complement strand
GGTATACTCAAAAAATCCTAGAACAAACTCAGGGAAGAAGTAGAAAAATGCTGGATACACTTCTTATAAGAAATTCACATTGACTATTCATGATATCATTTGCAACAGCTATAAGTGGAGACAATCGCTCCAATTTGCATAATGCTTTTATGCTCTTATATAAAAATAGATAATGTAAGCAAAAAAATTGTTCTTTCCATGACTGATGATCACTTGACGCAACATTTCTGCGTCGATTGATATATTGAATATCTGCTCTCTTAATGTAGTGTTTACGTAGATTTTAAAGCATATTTTCGAAATTATACATATGTATATAAATTGAGAACATCGTTTTTGTAAATGTTGTAGCCATCTAACGGTTCAATTTATCTCTGATTTGAAAATTTACAATGCAGCCGAAATTAAAATTAACAATTTATGCTAACAGAAAATGAGGTTTAGGAACTAATAGCATTCTCTTATGTAATACGAGCAAAGCTGTTACAAAAATATTTAGCGCATTGCAAAATGAATCAACAACAAACTATAAAAGGTTTTATGTGGTGGGGAGACAACGCAAAAGTACAAATTACATTGCTTTTTTGATTTTGCGTGAAAATTACATTAAAAATGCGGCTATTCATAAAAATAGTTTGTCTACCAGCATATATAAATTAATCACTTACAAACTGCAGTTGCAGCTTACAAACCAGCAAAAGTAATTTTGTATGCAACCAAGGAACATGTTTGCATTTATAGAGCTTTATAAATAGTTCCTTTGTTTGTGAAAAGCTCATCTTTTAAAAATAGGAACATGCGCATGCGTGAAGATAAATAGTTTTATTTCTAGATTTAATATGTATTAAAATTAAATTAATTCATTGTTTAATTCTGTAACTTATGTCACTAGAATAATTTTAAAATCCATTTTCAATACATTTATAAATGTTTAATTAATATAGACCATAAAGGAAATAACTTTAAATATGAATATCATAAATTTTTACGGATTACATAACAAGCAAAAGGAATTCTATTTGGCAAGTATTGGTGTTAAATATTGGTAGGGCATTGAATATCACAAAGTGTGCGACCTGTAGTGCAAAAACTTTAGGTGGCAAAAAATTGCTGTTTTGATTTAATACTATCATGGTCAAATATCTCTGATTATGTAAAAATTCACAAACTTTTTAAAAATTAGAACTGACTTGTGCATATTTCTGATCTTTTTGTAATAGAAAATGTAATAAAACAATAAGCTAATGCACCACAGCTATTACTAGTACTTACAATTAATATTTTACCAGAGCCGGTCATAACCTACGCGGGGCCCGGGGCAAAATATGACCTATAAGTAAATTGAAAAAGTAATGATAACAACGTCTCTGTTATAATAATTTGGGTTTTGCCCCCATATTTATTTCTTGTAAACCTGCATATATCTGTGCTTTTATATACTATTTGTTGGGNTAGGAACATGCGCATGCGTGAAGATAAATAGTTTTATTTCTAGATTTAATATGTATTAAAATTAAATTAATTCATTGTTTAATTCTGTAACTTATGTCACTAGAATAATTTTAAAATCCATTTTCAATACATTTATAAATGTTTAATTAATATAGACCATAAAGGAAATAACTTTAAATATGAATATCATAAATTTTTACGGATTACATAACAAGCAAAAGGAATTCTATTTGGCAAGTATTGGTGTTAAATATTGGTAGGGCATTGAATATCACAAAGTGTGCGACCTGTAGTGCAAAAACTTTAGGTGGCAAAAAATTGCTGTTTTGATTTAATACTATCATGGTCAAATATCTCTGATTATGTAAAAATTCACAAACTTTTTAAAAATTAGAACTGACTTGTGCATATTTCTGATCTTTTTGTAATAGAAAATGTAATAAAACAATAAGCTAATGCACCACAGCTATTACTAGTACTTACAATTAATATTTTACCAGAGCCGGTCATAACCTACGCGGGGCCCGGGGCAAAATATGACCTATAAGTAAATTGAAAAAGTAATGATAACAACGTCTCTGTTATAATAATTTGGGTTTTGCCCCCATATTTATTTCTTGTAAACCTGCATATATCTGTGCTTTTATATACTATTTGTTGGGGAATTGTGTAGCTTGCAAAATATTTTTGCTCGATAATATAATTATAGATAATTGTATATAATTTCATCAAAGCAGTTTAAGATAGCAGTTCTAAATCCAAGAAGCAGTTTCAGGGAGTTTATACATTGCAATCTGAGGACATTACAAGCATATAATCATTTTAAAGAGAGCTATAGATTTTTATAGACATCATTTAGTATCTTGACATATCCTTAAACAACTTTAAAAAAATTAAAGGTTTGGAGTGCAATACTTAACTTTAAAGTATTTTTAAGTCTCTATGAAATAGATCAGTGTTTTGAAAACCCATCTAATACTTTAAGGTATTTGAATTAGGTGACAATTATGCACTTCCTGGTTTAAAAAATATCTGTAACATTGGAATTGTTTACATTCAATTTTGATGCTACATTGACATTCTACCAGCTGTTTAAGCAATCTTAATTCTCTTGAGCTTTGATACAATTTCAAAGCTAAAACCATTGGACACATGTGTACATTCAAAATGTTATGAAATTATTGAAAAGTGAATAAACATTGTTGATGCAGGCATTCAATGCTTTTAACCACCGATGTATTATCTTATAAGATAAAACAACTATTATTTGTGAAATACAAATAACTTTATTTGGGGTGTCTAAAACAGGTCTTAAGTTTATTTTTGGGATAATGTAGCTGTTAAATCAAGTTGAAAAACTTACAAAGTGTATTTGAATAACTTGTCAAGAAAACAGTTTGGAGATTTTTAGGATGGGCTGTCAATTCAGTGGGTATGGGTTTTAAACTTTGCCGCAACTATAATTGTAAAAATCTTCATTTTTATTACATCTTATTTACATCTGAAAAACATGACATTTTTTATATTCAATTTTTTACTTAAATGGAATATTGAAAATAAAATACAATTATTTCTAATTTATTAAATTGATTTTGCTCATGTATGCTACATAAGCTAATCTAAAAATGCTATTATTTCTTGAAAATGACCTTAAATTCTGCTAATTATTCTGGCTTCTCCCGTTTACCTGCAGCTTATAAATATAAGCAATATATTGGAAAATGTATTTGTTTTAAGTGTCTTACTATAAAATACCAGCATTACAATATGCTTGCATATCTTCAGCTGAAAGTTTTCGTCTTTTGTGATAGCTTCTTGAATTTACTAAATGACCGTTCTACTGCAGATGAAGAAGCCATATACTTGTGCAATTGGCAAATGAGTACAATTGCAACTTCAGAATTAGATTAGTGTGAGTCATTTTGGTTCTTTGTGAATTGTAGGATATCAACTAATTGATTCACTAAAAAAGAGAGCTAGTTGCTTAAATGAGGAACTTCACAAGCAATCCATCCCACTTTTTTGCAATGTCCTTCACAACATTTAGGTGCTGGGAGTGACATATTGTAGCTTCCAACCAAGGCCCCCAGCAGGTAATATTGGAATTATGTGTTATTGACAACTCACTTTCAATAAACTCATTGCATCGTATTTTATTCTTAAGTGTTGCAGACTTGAATCTTGCAATGATGTTGTCAACGGATAGATATAACTCGTTTAACACAATTGTGAATTAAGTGAACGCCGTGGTGTGTTAGTTTGGATGATATAGGATCTTTGGAATTGATAGTTTCTTAATCATGTCTAGAGCCATCGGATGCAAAATGTAAAACTTTGCTTTATGAAATCTTAAGGTTTCTTGCAATATTATCCAGATTTTGGAAAACGACAGCAGAATTCATCTTCTCAAGAGCTTTGTACAACACTAACCAAGGCTGACATGCAGTAGAGCTAATGAGAACATGTAAGAAAGGTTAATTATTTACAGTTGCTTCGGAACACATAACTGAACATGCGGATTTTCTAACCGTTTCTTAAATGTACTTCGGACTTGGGCATTAAATGCCTTCACAGGATCCCTGCATTTTGCTTCATTTGGGTAATCAATACATCAAAGAAACTGGTGAGATTTATACTAAGCGTATCATTTTTAATCAAATGAAATGCTTAATGTATGAAATACTAGGTTGATAATTCTTGATGTTAAGCACATTTAGGTGTTAAGTCCAAAGGATTTGGTCCCAATCCCGTCCCGTATCTGATCCTGAAGTATAATTTTATCCCTGTATCTGCTTCCAGTCCCTACAGGAACAGATATGGGACCGGTGTCAATTATTAATTAATTGTAAATTATTATGATGTTATAAATAACAACCTGTTAGATGTAAAAGTAATAGTAAATAATCGCATTGATATTATTAGGGTGAATGTTAATACCAGAATACACACGTATATTTAATTGTGTTCTATTTGAGGTTAACTTTTCCAATGGTAGCAGATGTCTTTGAGTTACCGCAATCCCCCACTGCTTTCTGACAGAGACGCCGGAAGCAACTCAACATTGAGGGGCCAAAACTTACTACGTTTTTAAATTTTCTTATAGGCTAGCTATCACATTTGATGTTTCTATCGCTTTTGAAACAGCCTTGGGGATCTTTGTACAACTTAAAAAATACATATTATAAACGTACATGCGTATATTTTAATATTTTAATAAGAAAAAGTGAATCCAACAATTTAATCTAAGAAATGAAAGACATTGTTCATTCAGCGATACAATTATGTTTATTATGTCTTACAAACAAAACGCGTTAATTGTATGTTCTCTCAGAGCTTGTGTCAGAAGAAATAATATTATTCTACATTTCTTTCGACTTTCCACTTGAAGGCTTAAAAACCGGGAAGGATCTAATAATGATGAGGATATTGAAGCTCTCACGTGGCTAGCGTTTTTATTTTCCACTAGTCCTCATTTTGTCTATGTTACTGTCGCATTCACAAAGAGCCACGGCATTTCATGAGTACATGAATACGTCAAAAATAGCATTGAACGTGGAAATTGACCTAAATCAGAAAGTGAAGCATTTTCCTTTTCTTTAGAAGAAATACCTGTCATGTTCATCAACCTATACGCTAATCGAAAAGATCTCAACCACAATCAGCAGGCTGCTGCATGTAAGGTCTGTTATTTAAAAGGGTTATTTTGTTACCATACCACAAGGATTTTGGATTGAATTTCATTGGAGCATTACTAACCAATATTTGGAAAAACAAAGAAAGAAAAGTTTTTCACTTTTGAAAATTTATTTGCAATTTGATGATATAAACTGCAGAAATACAAAAAATTCACTTAGCCCAATATGAAATTTGTAGCTGTGGGTGAAAATATAGATGAGTAACTACTTGGGTTTATGAAACGGAGGAAAAGTTTGCGCTTAATGGCGTGTTAATATTAAGTGAAAAGTAAATCAGAACATTGAAGCTGTCTGTAATAGCCACGATGAAGCTGTTGCTATACAACTTTGTATTCTACAAACAATTGCATCTCGTTGTGCTTAATTGGTCACATTCAAAACTACGCTTGTTTGAACGATCTAATCATACAATAATTCTTGAAGAAATCGAGGTGACAGTAGAATATATTACTTCAAGTGAGTTATAAATTGCAGTTATATTCACAATGAATCTCTTCTTAGAAATTGAAATAATACTTCGTTCATTTCTATCACTAGGTTTTGCATCTGATTGGTCAAATAAATCGATTATATTAAAGTGGCATTTTGTTGATAGGAATGTCGTCCAGCAGAAATGCTTGAAGTAGTGTAGTCCTAAAACTTTTTTTTAAGTTTTTGTGATATTTCGTGTTAATTAATTGTGATAAGTGTTTCTAAAAAAAATAGTTATCAAAGTAATTTTTTAGAATTTCTGTGCTTTACATTTCTAAATTCTGTCATTTTTTACTAAGCTCAAATATTCCATACAATTATTTTCAATAATTGTTATATAAAAAATATGCTTAATTGAATCTCTTGTTTTATTTTTATTTCTACATAATTATTTTTTCAAGAAAATGGGTTAGTTGCATAAAATGTCTATTACTCTGAAACATTAAACTATTTTTATTATATTTGTGATATTGACTTACATAAATATAAAGATAAAAATTCAATTATTCATTGACAATATATATATATATATATATAGGCCTACTTCTTTGCTTATCAGAATCAGTACAATGAGAAAAGTATTTTTGGGTGGAGAAATTATGTTGATAACGTTTGTTTTATTATTGTATCTGGTGATTAGTCTGTATAGTACATTCCAATATTGGGGTAGCACAGACACCCCAACAGAAATATTGGGGTTGCAATTACCACCCAACTTCCGGCGCTATTGTTATACATCTGCATTCTATTCATTTAGTTACAAGTATTAGAAAAAATTTAACAGCTTTTCTCTGATAATTTTTAATATTAATTAATGAAAAATTAAAACCTAAATATAAATGTTCAAGAAGTTTTCCATTCTTGAACAATTATTGAATGTCCAGTATTTTATTTAATAAAAATTATGTAGACTGTGGTGATCTTTACAAGTGTTTGAGCAGTCTTTGAATTGCCCTATTCTTGACAGTGCATGTACGAGTAGTGTTTGTGGAAACGATTGGCTTGAATATTACGTCAACAGTTTGTCAGATATATTCAAAGAAGATGTAAAAATGATTGAATCCAATAACAACTCTTCATGATCATGATGAGGAAAGCGCCATGAAACAGTTAGTGGTACTGAAAGAAAAAAGAGAAAAGAAGGTAATCAATGTACCTCGGTTAGGTAAAACAATTAAATTAAAGCATGTCGGTCGAAGATGGCAACTACATTGCTAAGTATTAAGTAAAGCTGGTAAAAGTTCAGGAAAGAATAAGTTTCAATACAACGTACAGTATTTGTCTCCTGAAGAACTTTGTGGGGAAAAGGCGTTTTGGAATGGAAAGATGAGGTTGAGGTTTGGAATGAAGTTAATGATGAACCAAATATACTAAGCAATTGTAGTGGAAGTGAGGAAGAATTATCTGATAGTGGAATAATAAAAGATAAGCGTGAAGTTTTGATAAGTTCTGAAATTTTTAGAGAAGCGAAAGAAAGTGAATTACAAAATTGGGTTAGAAATAAAGTTTTTGATGAAGTTCCAGATACAGGTCAATCGTACATTTCATCAAGATGAGTACTAAAAATAAAAAAAGATAGCACACCAAAAGCTCGAATAGTAATAAAGGGCTCTGAGCAAAATAGTGTCGAGCAAGTTGAGTCACCAGTATGCTCAAAAGTAGGTCTAAGACTTATTTTAAGCGTATTAATCACTTGTAATTGGGAAGCTACACAGTCACGTACTGATGTTATGTTTGGACTGGGCTTCTATTATCTGGTTTAAAACAATCGACATGTACACGAATTTTGAATAAATTACTTCGTGGTTTGAAGTTTCATAAAGATTCACTAGTATCATATAAGAGTTTAGGAAACATTGAACATATAAAATTAATAGTTTTTGCTAACGCGGCTTTTCAAAATTGACCTAATGGCGGATCCCAAGGTGAATAATTGATTTATTTGACAACAATGACATTACATCCGTGCAATCTGCTGACTTGGTCTTCGCACAAAATTTCTCGCATTGTACATAGTACTTTAGCAGCAGGAACTTTTGCTTTGTATGGTGCTTTAGATGAAGCGATATTTATTCGACAAGTTCTTCATTTTATTCCTAAATCTGATATTACAATAATTGCTTTGACAGATAGCAAATAATTACATGAAGCTATTTATTCTTAAAAACTTGTTACGGAAAAGCGTTTGAGAAATGATGTAGCAGCTATTAAAGAACTCATGGTACAAACTCAGAAGATAGTTGAAGAGGTTCCTTGGATACCATCAAAATACCACTCACAAAACAAAGCACTCATTCAGAAAAGCTTATTTCCGCAATGAAATCTTCCGATACTGAATTACCAAACTCTTAATTAAAGGAAGACAAATGTCAGCAATTAATAAATTGTAAATTTTTATGATGTTACAAACAACCTGTAAATAATCGCATTGATATATTATTAGTGTGAATGTTAATACCAGAATACACACATATATTTTATTGTGCTCTATTTGGGCTTAACTTTATCAACCGGAACCAGTAACTTGTCCCGCACACCTCTACCGTGGAGTCAATCCTTCCGTGAACAGTAACACGATTTTTCTTTCAAAAGAAATTGCTAGCAAAGAATTTACAGCATATAGCATTCCCATGCTTTTAAATTATTTTGGAAACTGGACAGCCTGTTTTAAGGAGCAATCAACCACATCATTTATAATAATGACACTTCCTACGATGGCATAAAATCGTAAACTGTGTGATAACCAATATTTCCCCCTAGTCACTCGAATCATATGTGTTCTCCTAAAGCTTTGATAGTCACAATAATATTTTTCAAAGCTCTGATTGCCAAAAATACTAACAATGTTTTAGCAATAAAATTTGATTTTCTTTCCTTTTGTCCATCCTTAAGAAACCCGTAGTTTCGTTTGCCCTAATACTGCATTTCACTAGTATTAATTTCTATTTAGCACGTCTGCATTGACTCGTAGTATCTATTATCCTTTGTGGTTTGATGTAGACTGAATCAAAGCGTGCTCGTTGCTATTTATCAGTTACTAATATGTGCTAATGGATTATGCAAAGCAATATATTGTAAACTATGAAAATTAGCAGTCATACAGAGCCTCTATTTTGCAATATATGAGAAAAAAATAGAATCCTTTAACAGAAAGGGATATTTAACGTAAAAGAATTAAAAATCATTTAAACGTACAGAAAAATATAATACACAGTCAAAATTCACATTTGAAGCCATGCGACAGTTTGCCAATTCAATTTTTTGAAAACCCTAATGTATATATATATATATATATATATATATATTATAAATCGAGTAGTCTAAATATTTTTCTGTCTATTTTTTTATGATCTTAAATTTAATAATTATATTTAAGCTGTATTCACTTGGAGGTCCAATCTCTATTCTTTATTATATATTTCTTACTTTTGAAAGTGTTATATTTAATGATATCTATTCCATACTTCCTCTGATGATTTCTATGTCACATAAATCTACTGCACTCTCCGTTTCTGCGATTTCTTAATAATGCATATTCTCAATTGATCATAATAATGTTTTTTTGGCTTTTATCTCGATTTTCAAAAAGTTTTTGCTAAAGTTCCTCATTGTCTCTTATTGTTAAAACTTTTGAAACTTATCATTGTCTTCAAATCCGAATATCTTGGTAGTATAATTCACTTATTTCCTAATGAACTTACTGTTGCTTCTGGTTTACTTCAAGGTTCGATTTTTCGACGCATTTCTTCACAATAACCAACAGTCATTTTGTGTCACATTTTTTCGATTCTATTTCTCAATGTATGCTATAAGTAGGTTGAAGTGCGCGAGACCCCGTTGATATTCGACCTTTTGACATTGGCAGGCATGTCTGTCTTGGCTATGATGTAATTGTGTACTTTGGCCGTCTGTATATCTCTGACGTCATTGGAACATATTGGTTTTTATTGGCAAACACATTTGTTTGCAGTCTATTGTTTAAATGTAACCAATTTTTTTGTACACATAGAGGTTGAGGAATTTTTGAAAATTCCATGAGATTAGAATTGTTGCAATCTATTGTTCAACATGTAAAAATTTTTCTATTTATATTACATAGATAATTTTTACATACCAGTGAAATTCTATATGCAAAAAAATTACGTTTTTCGGAATTATATTTTATTTCTATTTTTTCGGTAAAAGTTGTAACTAACAATTATTTTCAAGCAAAAACATTTTTTAACATTGAGAAAAATAAATACATGTTTCACAGGCAACACATATGTCAATTGCAAAATAAAAACTTTTTTCAAATGGATAAATATTTCGAAGTAAAAATAATTTTTAAAATATAAATACATGCTTCCACAGACGCATACTCTCACTATACAGAGAAAACGAACATTTATAAGTAATAAATTTATTTACAGAGAAAATATAAAATGCACTACTAAATGATGAAGTTCATATAGCGAATTTCGTCTACAGTTCAATGAACAATGATAATATTCATCATGACTTCAAAATGGATGGTGGAGAAAGACACACAGGAATATTCCAGGATAGAGGTTCTTGTTTTAATAATGTTAGTTGATGACGCTAAAACAGTCAATTAGTACAATAAAAACAGAAATTAAAACAAGTCAAATGAAGTGATAGATTACAGTATAAAACACATGACAATTAAAAGTATAAACAAATTCAATTAAAAATGTGTATTAACAAACAAACGACGTTTCTATTTATGATAAAGTATATAATTAATTTAACATCAGACAGCAAATTCCCAGCAAATCATTAAAATAAAATTGATTACGTTTTTAAAAGAAATATCTGTAAAACTAACTAGAGATAATATTGCAAAAAAGCATTAAGAATCAAAACAATATCTGAGATTTTCTCCAGTAAGTTTCTAATAACTTTTAAAACATACAGTGATAATAATAATTCCTTTAAGCATTTTCTTTAAGCTTGCATATGCAGGCAAGATTTTTCTAAAGTACACTGTTTATGTCTGTAAATAATATACTTGTGTAGTTAAAATGATTCATGATAAAAGCATGGAAGAATTGAATAAATGCACAATGTGGTAATTGGCTAACTAATAGTGCCATACTACTTTCATCTATTGCTAATTGGCTATCTATTATCTCAATATCATACTTGTTTAACATTTGACCCACAAACATCTAATACTGTAATTATCAATTTATTGTCAACAGACACCTAAAGATGCCACTTGCTTAAATTAGTTATTTCCTAAAAGTAAACTATCTCTTGCAAGGTCTTATTAGTAGGAATAACTGGAAGGTATTAAATAGGTTTCCATAGAGTACAACTGTGTGGAATTCTAAAATGTAAATTTGACTGATTTGGGTGTGTTATTCTGTAAAAAAAAGCAAGAACTACTTATAGATATGGCCACAAAAATAGGGTTTCCTCACAATATTCAGTCAAGTATATTGTAATTATAATATGAATTAAAATACAATTTGCTGAAATTGCTTATGATTTGAAAGCTATAGCTATTAAGTTATTGAAATACAATGCTAAAATATAAATTATGAGAAAGAAAAAAGGCAATATTTTCATTATCTTACAATGTGAGTTAAAAATGACCATCATGAGATGTGATAAATGTATTAAGTAAAGCATAAAAAATTATAAATAACATCACAAATAGCAATCACAGCCTTTGCAGACAGATGTTTTTTGATTTGTAATGGTGGATAGTTTTACTTAAGAGAGTTGATCTTTAACATAATGGCCCTAACCAAAATATATGAAGATTTCAAAATGCAGCCAATTAGATCATAAGAAATTTGAACATTTTTGCAGAAATTCTACCTTTGATGAGATTTTCCAGCTAACAACTACTGTGTGATCAAAATTATATGATAAATCAATTTCAAATACTTTACTAGGATTGTTACTACTGATTATTTTTTCAATTGGAACTTTGCAAATATCTTTCAAATTTTGATTCATGATTATATTCTATTTTTTATCCTATCTGTTTTACAAGTTTTTTATTTTCCTCAATTCCACATTGCTTCACTAACACTGAGATCCATTCATGATTCATGCTTTTGATATTCTCTTTTTATCAACTATTTCAATGTGTAACACTATTGATTACAATGTAATAAATATTATATTAAAGGAGAAATTGAAATGTAAAAAGAACTTTTAGTATTTTGCTTCAAATAGTTTTATTTCATTATTCTACCCATCATAAACTATTACTTTTTGTTAAGTTTTTAGAAACTAAGCATCTATAAAACTTTAATAATCATATTAACCTGAGAGATTCTGCACTTTTATAGAACTTGAATATTTCAAAGGGTATATACAGGAAGGTTTGCAAGTCTGATATCATCAATAGTTAAAGACTGTTAAAGACACTATTTCAATGAAATTGTATATATATATATATATATATATACATTTAAAGTAATAATTCTATTGTTAATATATATGTTATATGGTTATTAATGTGCTATATTTATAAACATGGACACTCCATGCTTGCATTTAATAAAAAAATTAGCAGTCCTCTTAAACTCTGCTTAAATCTAAACAGAAATTTAAGGATTTGTGCTAATTTAATATAGTTTTATATTTAGTAGTTTTAATAATATGGTCCTAAATTTTTCAAATTATTTTACAAATTTGTGTTGTAAGCTACCACTTGTTTTAAAAATCAAAAATTACAGGTTGAAATCCTGTGTGAAATGCATATTGAACTGCACTTAATATTTTGCATACAAAGAGTTTGGTATATTTTGCAGAAGACATCTGATACATATTAGCAAATTTCTTTAATATTGAATTTGGCAATAATGATTTTCCAAATTCCTAGTCCCCTTGAGTAGCATACTCAAATATTTACAGTTCAAAGACAAAGGGTGCTATGAAGAAGCTGACTTCCACTCAGTGTTACCAAGCTAAAACTAATTTTACAGCAAAATAATGATATTTGAAAAATTTCAAAATTATATGCCAACTTTCAATGACTGCTACAAGGAAAAAAATATTTGATTGTGAAATCTATCAGAAATACAATAAGGAAATTAGCAGATTAATTCACAGATGAATGGTCAAGAATTAGCTACATGCACAAGAACTGTACAAAATGCAAAAGTGTATATTAAGACAAATCCTTCAATTTCTATTTACATATAAGCAGAATTTAAATACTTTTTAAATGCAAACAAAGATTGTCAATGTTTATAATCATAACACTTTATTACAATCATTTAGTTGCAATTGTGGATTTTAATGATCAAATCTAAATAACAAGCTAATCAAAATATAGTATAAGCAAATACATTTATTCATTCAAATACATAATTACAATTTCATTGATATAGTGTGTGTAATAGTCTTTAGTTTTGATGGCATCAGATCTGGGGAAACTATTTGGGGAAGTGATAAAGAACCAATTCTTTTAAAACAATTTTCAACACTACACCACCACTGCCAAATATATTTGATCCTTTACAAATGTCATCTATACCTTTACAAAATCAATTTCTAACTAATCAATTTCCAATTTAGAATAATTTTTGTTAAAATAATTCTTATGTTTATATTTTGTAAATAAACAACTTTTTCAAAGCAATGAATTTTCCTTTTGTAAACATGTTTGAATATGAGCAACAATTTTGCTTCAAATAAAAGCTTATGAATGATTGTATATTTATGATTCAAATAATTTGCCATACCTACACAAAAATAGTGTAGTATCACAATAATTTATTGTGTAATATTATCAATATCTGCTTTGTCTTCAGTCTATTTTTAAATATTTAAGCATCTGGCTGTTTGACAAGCATTGGATTGGTGTAGTGCCTATTACTTTGGAATTCATTATAGTTTATGATATTAATAATTTGACCAATTGTAATTATGAAAAAAGCTGCTTTTGACCAATTGTAAAAGATGCAGGAAAAATGAAAGACTTGAATTTGATATAAATTATATATTAGCTTGGAGATTCTATTGAATAGTGCTAATCAACATACTACTGTCAGGTAATTTTGTTTTTGTTATTTATTTAGCTTAATTATGTTTATAAATCAAACTTAGTGCCTTAAGGCTTTGGTAGAGGTGACTAATCTGCAAGCATGCCTTGCTTGGTTTCACTTCAAATGAGAATACAGATGCAGATAGATGAAAATTAATTATTGAGTTGACATTTGTTTTCATTACATATACAAAGCAAAGAGCTGTTTGAGGATAAAGAAGCTAAAAATGCAACTAGGGTTTTGTATTTGTGTTATATATACATTCAGTGAAGCACTATAACAATCCTAATGGTGAGATGAACTGAAAATTAAGACTTGCAAAAGGAAACAGTAACACTATTGAAGCTTTGTTTCAAATCTTATACAACATTAACAGTAAACATCAAGTAGTCATTTAGTATCAGCTGGGAGGCCATGTATTGTTGAAGTGAAGTCAGAAATGGAAGTGTCAAATGGCTGTTACCTAAATTCATCAGTACTAGTATGTTCCCTAAGAATAGGTAAATATGTGTAATTAGGGATCCCCTGCATAAACAGGAGATATTACAATAGGCCTTAGTTCAACAGAAAATTTTTCTATTAAAAATTAGTTGCAGATTAATTTGTAGTTGTTGTTTCAAACAGTACATCTGAATTATTCTCTATCTACTTCAATTAATCAAAGCATAGTAAACTTTGAAAAGAGACTTTGTAGATTAAATAAATTCAATATGAGACTATATTTAAAAAAATTATTTTGAATTTGAAATTGATTATTTGAAATTTGAAATTGATGTTGTAAATGCATATTAGCACTACCAATATAATTCCAACAAATATGATGCTAATACATTGAAAAAATATTATAGTAAAATGAAACTTAACTTGAGCTTTAAAAAGTGTTATTTAAATCAAATATATTATTAAAGTATAATCAAATTCTTTGATTGTAATTGAAAAGACTGTTGCCAAAAAATTATGTTCATATGAAAAATATATTATGAGTATTGTAGGATTAAATCATATTTCACTAAGAGCTAAAAATATATGTTTATTCAATGTTCAAAAGAACAAAATTTAAAAATATATCTAAATGTTATCAAGTAAATAGTTTTAATATATTAAAATATTTCTTGGTATTGCTAACATTGAAACTCATTTTCCTGTTTTTCTCAGCTTAAGTGGATTTTTGTTTTACAATCACCCATGTGTACCACATAACCAAATAATTGCCTAACTTGAACCCTCCCTATTGGGATTGGTTTCAATTTTATAACATCACATTATGAGCTATGCATTATTCTAAAAATTGAAATTTTGATGCACATCTAACATTGAATATCAGTTGATATGCTGCTGTTAAAACTTCAAAATAATTCATTTTGGCTCATTTTGATCCATTAATGCTATAAAATATTTTAAACAGAATCATTATTTCTTAGAGTCACTTGGGGCCTTATTTATATTATTTTTGCACTCTGGAATAGTGTTATGTCTTTTTGACATTTTGATTCTTTTGATTTGCTGCTACCTTATTTGTATCAATTTCTTTGTGAGGGAAACTGTGCTTTGAAATTGTAAACAAGTCAGGTAATAAGTTACAGATTTTTGTAATAAATATCTGAGTTAATGTAGCAAAGCACATAATAAATTCAGCTTCCTTCTACTGCATTTGATATTTGCAATTATTTATTTATTAACCCCCTTTAGATTTCATTGATCAAAGATTTTGTTAATGATAACTGTTTTGTAAGATCTGTCAACAATTCAGGAGGAAACTGCACTGGGTCTAGGGCAACAAATACCTCTTTAACAATGATAGCCCAAATCATGGCTGCTTTAGGTTAAGGCTATGTTTAGGGAATAACATCTTTTATTTGATCTGTTTGTACATGCACTTAATTTAACACCTTGCAAATATACTATGCTGTTGGCAAATATGAATGCACAGCAACTATGTGCCTGTTATTTATTGTTTATTAACATGACCTGAGATAAGAGAACTCTGAGATAAATTGTTTATTGAGCTAGAAATTACAACTTGAGACACACAATTAGCACCTTGGTGAGAAAGGATGTCTTCAAAGGTTTGGCTTCAGCATGATGCTGTGTGAGTTGGTCACTGCTGGAGTTCTTTTTGGAATGGAATTTCTTTGTTTGTTAGGAAAATCAGTGCACCACCAATGTAACTGTTTTGTTGGAATGTGGGTCACTCTCTGCTATGGTAGATTTTGCAACCTTTGATCTAAACTCTTGGGTTACCCAGTACTGCTAGAGTAGCCAGAGCTCCCCTGTGATTGTACAATTTATTAACCATATTACATTTTCATTGTAAAAGCAAATGATCATTTTGTTAACATATGATGAAAATTCTTATTGTCAGTCACACAAATGACAATTTATGTCATGAAATATGATAAGGTGGTAAGCACAAAAAATGAGTAGAACTTCCAAAAAAATAACATATGCAAAGCAAAAATGAAAAATTGCTCCTTTTCATATTTTTTTAGCCTACTATGTATTAACATGAAACAACTAGTCTTTGTAAAAACAATAAAATTAATAGAAAATAAAATCAAATGCATAATGAATAAGTTATAAATGATTAAAATGGTTAATATTAAACATAACTGAAACATAACTTGACACTTCAATAATTGCTAGTAATTTAGTTGATAATTCAGATGAAATTATGGGAATGTTGCCTAATTTCATACTATATATATGTTTGTATAATATATGTTTGTAAATGCTTGTTCATAATATCTGTTCACAAATATATGTTTGTAAAATATAAGTTTGTAAAGTTATTCATACAATTTATATTCTTAAGCTGTAAGTTTGTAAAGTTATTTGTACAATTATGTTTGTAATTTTTATAATGCATGTTGTTTGCACATTTTTGGTATATTCTAGTTGTTCCTGTTAATACTTCAATAACTAGTTGAGAGATTTTCATAATGAGCATGTCTCAAAATGTTTTAAGTATATTACTTATATCTAAGACATGTGCTGTATTGAAAATTGTATGTTCCTCAGAATGCATGTGAATGTAGAATAGAAATAGCATTTGTGTTTGCTCATAACAAATGTTTCCTGTTTATGCTTGGATAATTTATATTTAATAATGAAGTAAAAAGGCCTACCTTTTAATATGGCTATATATTTAGGCCAAAGCATACAGCAATGAATAACCATAATAAGGTTCTTCAAAATACACACTAGGATGGATAATATAGACCAAAGAAAAAACACATAAAGTCAACACCAAAATTCATAATCTAAACACAACTTTACATAGCTAGTAGATTTAAATATAAAATTAAGAGGAAGACATGCAAAGTGGCATTGAATTTAAATAACTACTTCATAAAAAAATAAAGGCATGCAACTCAACAATTAAATATGAAAAATGTAAAATATATTACTAGAAGGATTTTCTCCCGCTAAAACTAAATGTAATTTAATATACAAACTTAAATTCTACAAAACATTTTACGAGCATACATTTCAAGAATTTATATTATACGAACAATTTTACGAACATAAATCTTACGAACTTAAATTTTTGATTGACAAGAACTTAGATATTGACATGCTTATTTCTAACATGTCACAACTCCCTATTTTGTTTACAAATGTACCTTTCGTTTTTTAGACCTACCGGCTTTAAACTGAGAAGCAATTTTTTGTTATGCTATCAAGTGGTAATTTATAAGCATCAAATGTTTTACTGGAATAAGTTCTACACGTATAAGTTTGACACGAACAACTTCAAAGAGGTAAAATAGAAAGCTCTATGAACTAAATGTAGCAAGATCTTCCATTAAAATATTGGAAGCGCAACTATAATTTATTTTAGTCTTAAAACTTGAGTTGAAGTGTTTTATCCAATTTCTTAAAATTTTCGTTTATTAAGTTTTCATTTATGTCGTAATTACTAAAAAATTATTCACTACTGAACACTTCTTATCCTTGAAGCGGAGTGGTTGAAATTGAGCCTTCGGATTTCCTTTTTAGCATTGATTACTAGGGCTGAACGTCAGGTGGGTGCTTGACGCAGTGTTGCTATTGCTCTTAGAAATATGATATCACTCTTCACTACATTCCTAATTCAGCTTTCGGGTGAGCGGTCATTTTACAGACTTCCTTTCTTTATGTTTTGCTTGTATCCTCCACCAGATGGTAGCTGATCTTCAACAATTTCTGGCCAATTGCATGTCCTGCTTCACAGACGCAAATACTGGCGCACAAATTTCAAATGTATATGTTGTTGGCGATTTCAACATGCCGAATGTTGATTGGAATCTTGCTTGCTCCAACGTGGCACGGGAAGATGATTACCTCCAGGTTTTTGAGGCTCATGGGTTATCTGCTTGTATCATGGAAGCTACGCATGCTAAAGGAAATGTCTTGGACAATCTTTGCTTCAGTTGTTAACTGTATTAACTCTAATTACATAGGTATTCGTTTTAATGTTGGTTTTGGTGGGATCGCCATTTCAAATCACGATTATTCAATACATCGTTTTACAGACGCCTCATGTGCTGAGTTTTTACATTATCTTAGTTTATTTAATGTCAATCCCTATCAGTCAGTTAATAGCTCCCTGTAGCATTTCCTAAGATATCTTAAGTTTTCAATGAACTGTTTTCCTACTCGAAGACGTAAGCGTATGTTTCTCCCATTTTATTTCTCCTCACATTCCGTCCATCTTTGCAATAGATTTCATACCATATTACGTTGTAATAGCTCGCAGTCACTTTATTATTCAAAGCTTCCTGTCGCAATGTCTGGTGTCATTTTTTAGTCCACTAGCGGCTATCATAAGTGTATTTGTTTCAATAAGTTTTTTGCATCCAATTTTAACACAGGTGATGTGTGTTCCAGATGCACATTACCCTGATCCCGGCATTCACTTAGAAGACGTTCACTTCACTACAGAAAACATTACTAAGATTGTTGCTATTATGCCTTCTTTGCTGACACAAACAGCTGATAGTCTGTCTGGTAAAGTAATCGGTGCTTTCTGTTACACCAGCTCCAATTTTCTATATTTTGTTTGGGGTCATTCTGTCTAATACTACTACTTTTCCCTCGATCTGGAAAATTGCATTCATCACGCCTATAAATAAATCTAGCGATAAAAAGCTCTTCAAGAATTATCGCGGAATAAGTCTGTTACCTCGCGCCTCCTTAGACCTTGAGAAAATTATTTTCGACTTCTTATATCCTAAGATTTTGGCCAAACTCTCGTCCAGACAGCATGGGTTTATGAACAGTCGCTCAACAGTCACCCAACTTTTATTCTTCTTCGACAAGGTGTTTAGTCACTTAGACAAGAGCGAGGATTGTTTTTGTGACTATTTTGACTACTTAAAGGCCTTTGATCGCGTTCCCCGCGAATTGTTATTGCATAAACTGCGGGTTTTCGGTTTAGATGATCAGTTCATTAAGTTCTTCCAGTCTTATTTATCTGAACGTTATCAATGTGTCGTACTTGATGAGAATATCTCACCAAAGGTTGCAGTGACAAGCGGGTTCCTCAGGGGAGCATTTTAGGTCCCTTGCTTTTCCTTATGTTTATCAACGATATGCCTGACTAGTTTCATCAACGCCAATTACTGTAAAGCTCTTGGAAGTAACGAAGACCTTCTAATGGCTGATATTCAAAGGTTCTTACTCTGGAATCAGTCTAACGGCATGGCTATGAATGTTTCCAAGACTCAACTTCTCATTTTCTATTGCAACCAATCTTTTTAGCTTGTTATCAACAATGAAACTGTTCCGTTCAACACGTTAAAGACCTAGATGTTATTATAGACCCCAATTTGCGTTGGAAGCTACACGCCTTGACGCAGCTTCAAAAGGCTAGAAATGCGTTTCATATGATAAAGAACAATGTTCAATTTCAAACTAGCCAGACAGTAAAGGCTAGGTTTATATAGTTATGTGTCCTCAGTATTTTACTTTACCCTAGCCAGATATGGTTTCCTGGGGATGCCATCCTGCATAAGCTTGATAGTTTTCATAGACGTTGCCTGTATTGGGCTTTTGGCAAAGGACAGTTTTCCTTTGCTCTAGCCAGCAATTATCGGTTGTATACCATTATTGTACTATTTCAATTTTACGACTTATTATTCATGGATTACCCCGGATCATTTTCCCATTCAGGTTGGCTTGAACAGGATATAAAAGTATATTCATGCAAGTGTAATTTTCAAATAAATTGTGGTAAAAATGTTAATATATTAATTTCTATTATTCAATGTATTTTACTCGGATTATTATAACAACTAATATATGCGTTTTGTTAAGTGTATAATTTATTGAGGACGTTTTTGTGTATTTAATTAAATTTTTATGAACATTTCAATCGTTTTTTTTGTTAAAAACCTCTAGTCTTATATAGCCTCACGTTCAATTTTTCAAATTTTTTGAAAAGATAAATGAAACATGTTTGCAGGAAATTTATAAATTTGTTTAACATCTAGAAGTTTTACTACGTGAACAAATCCTGCTTCAACGTTGGTTGGTAAATACTAACCACTCTTATTTTATGCCATTCATTTCAAGCAATACACACAATATATTGAATTAAATGCTAATTATACTGATGAAAAAATTATAGTGATTCATCTTATTAAGGCTATTTTGTTTTCAGTATATGTTAGTATAAGACATTTTTATAATCTAGCTCAAAGAACTAAGCTATAGCATGTTCACGTAAAACTTGGCGTTACTGTATCGGACATCAAAATGATCAGATATTTGCCAATGATTCGATGATTTTGAAACCAACAAACGAATAATTGCCAGCACTTTCGAAATGTCGACCTCAAAATTGAAAGTCATAATGAATTGCCGTACTTATGTTCAATCTTAATAAATCATTTGTACTACAACATCTATATGCACTAATGGCACAGCAAAAAATGACTTAAAACGGCTGTTGGAAAATCTTTTAGAAAAACTCAATTAAGATAGCTAAAAGTATGGTTAAAAGGTGCTTTTATTTTGTTATTATGTGCGTGCTTCAAAAACGTTCGCTTAAATAGCATTATTGGAAACGATTATAGTTCACAATCTGTGTATAAATTTAAGCATATTTGTTTAAGTAATACAAGCCACATTTTTATAAGTGAAATTGCTAAGATTTTTCGCTTCGTTTTTCGGAAAATTAAATCTTTCCACATAAAGTTGATGTTGTTGCAGGCTGGTGATATTCACTTAAATCCAGGTCCCAAAATCTTGGACAGCAGTAAAATGAAACCTCTATCAAAAAATTTTAGAAACAATATTAAAATCGCCTACTTGAATACACGGAGCATTCCAGCCCATCAATATGAATTGAAAGAATTGCATTTGATGCTTGATTGTAACACAATATTTGCTTTCACAGAAACTTGGCTCAACATCCACACTCCTAATGATTTGTTTAATTTCAATAAATCTCACTTCACAAGTTTTTGTAAACACAGAGGCTCAAAAGGCGGTGGATTAATGCTTTAAATACCCAGCTTAATGAACCCTATCAGGCGTAAAAATTTAACCATCCATGTTTCGAAACACTTTGGGTTGAACTAAGAAACTCAAAAAAAGTGTAAGTTATCTGCTCTTATTAATATCAGTTATTGAATTAAAAAGCAATTCTGCAATGAGTTCATTGAATACAAAGTGCAAGAAGTTCATAATGCTTCCTCTCTCAACAAAGAGATTTTGCTGCAGGGAGACTACAACATTAACTATCTTTCCAAAAGTGAGACAAATTACATAAACTTTATCTATGAAGAATGTCAATTCGATGTAATAAATAAAGATGTTGTAACAAGGGGAAACAACTTAATTGATTACTTTTTAACAAATACTGAATCCATGGTTTTCAGAAATTACATCTTTAATTCATTCTCTGACCATAACTTATGTTTATTTGTTAGCAATGAAATTCTCCACAACAACATGAGGAAGAGAATTTACACTCCCAGTTTTGCAAAATTTGATGAAATAACTTTTAGAAATTCCTTAGAAAATGTGCCATTGGATTACGTATATACACTGCAAGATCCAGGAGACATGATTGAATTTATTATGAAACAATTAANTTAAAAAATACATAAAGTATTTCGCAGAACAGCTTCTATTTGCTTTTAATAACGCAATCCATATTAATAAATATCCTGAATGTCTAAAAAGAGCGATTACTAAGAAAGGAGACCATACAGATTGCATAAATTATAGTCCCATCTCTGTCACAAATCCTGTTTCAAAAATATTTGAGATGCTTCTATGCAAACAAATAAATTCATACCTAAAGGAAAATAAAGTACTATGTTCAAATCAATTTGGTTTTAGACAAGGGCTAGGCACTATTGATACTTTACTAGAATTTACAGAAAATACACGTTATTTTCTCAACAATAAAATATGCAGGAGTGTTGCTTTGCTTGACCTTAGTAAGGCGTTTGAGTCTTGATTACAAAATTCTAGTTGTAAAATTAGAAAATTATGGATTTAGTCAAGAATGTTTTTGAACAGCTTTGTTAATAATAGACAGCAACGTGTGCGGATTGATAATGTATATAGTGAGTACTTAGCAACTAATAAAGGGGTTCCACAGGGTACAGTGCTTGGTCCTCTTCTTTTNCACAACAACATGAGGAAGAGAATTTACACTCCCAGTTTTGCAAAATTTGATGAAATAACTTTTAGAAATTCCTTAGAAAATGTGCCATTGGATTACGTATATACACTGCAAGATCCAGGAGACATGATTGAATTTAGTATGAAACAATTAATTTGCTTAAATACGAATGCACCATTTCAATATAAATATGTAAAAACCAACGCCCACAAAAAAATCAACAGCAAAGAAATAAATGTATTAGAAGTTGAAAAAAGAATATCTAGAACTCCCTTTCTAGAAATCATACTCAAATTAACGTTGTTGCATATAATGAATTAAAGTCAAAACTATCTAAAATAAAAACTAAGATCAGAGAACAACAAGACAAACACTTCTTTGAAAACCTCACTAAAGCCCGAAATAAATGGCAGTTTATTAATAGGAAAACCCCTTTATTGCACCATTCAAGAAATTAAGATTAATAATAAAAGCATCACTAATAAAAATCTAATTGCTGAAGCATTTAGAAAGTTAGGAGCGTTTAGAGGTAAAAAGGAACCATTTATTAATAATACTATGCCATTGCAGAACGTCTTTAACTTCAGCTACATCTGTATGCAAGAGCTCATCGGAGTTGTAAGCAAACTTGATTCGAGTATTTCACGCGGAAGTTGCAATGTGCCAGTATTCATTATTAAAAAATACATAAAGTATTTCGCAGAACAGCTTCTATTTGCTTTTAATAACGCAATCCATATTAATAAATATCCTGAATGTCTAAAAAGAGCGATTACTAAGAAAGGAGACCATACAGATTGCATAAATTATAGTCCCATCTCTGTCACAAATCCTGTTTCAAAAATATTTGAGATGCTTCTATGCAAACAAATAAATTCATACCTAAAGGAAAATAAAGTACTATGTTCAAATCAATTTGGTTTTAGACAAGGGCTAGGCACTATTGATACTTTACTAGAATTTACAGAAAATACACGTTATTTTCTCAACAATAAAATATGCAGGAGTGTTGCTTTGCTTGACCTTAGTAAGGCGTTTGAGTCTTGATTACAAAATTCTAGTTGTAAAATTAGAAAATTATGGATTTAGTCAAGAATGTTTTTGAACAGCTTTGTTAATAATAGACAGCAACGTGTGCGGATTGATAATGTATATAGTGAGTACTTAGCAACTAATAAAGGGGTTCCACAGGGTACAGTGCTTGGTCCTCTTCTTTTCAATTTGTACATAAACGATTTGTCAACATATATTGTCGACTCGGAACTAATTCAATGTGCAGACGACATTTGCGCCATAAATAGACATGTGAGTCCAATAATAGCCACAAGAAATTTGCAGAACACTTTAACCAAAATCTGTAGTTACTTTAACCAAAACATGCTAACAATGAATACGCAAAAAATTCAGTTCATCATCTTCGCTCCAAGTGGATCAGAAGCAATAGCTAAAGACATAAGTATAAAACTTTCCGGCGGTATATCTCCAATCCAAAACAGCACATCAGTAAAGTACTTAGGGGTGGAAATAGATCAACACTTCTGTTATAAAGACCTCATAAACAGCAAGGTTCGTTTGGAATACAGTATCTAAAACAAATAAAACGGTTTAAGCAGAGTAAAGATTTAATCAACGCATTTGTAATTTGTCAAATTACATATGCTTGCATATACTTGCGTATAAATAGATTGTTTAACTGGTCAATCTGTGTCATGTTTTCCATTGGTAAACATCAAGTTAGTAAAAAATTGCAAACATTATCATTGCTTCGTCCATTTACTATAACCAAGTACAACAGCGTAGTACACTTGTTTTGGCAGTTGAAAACAAGTAGTAGGGCACTAACCAAGAAATATGTAAAATATAATCACCGTGCAAACATGTGCACAAACAATATACATCCAAGAAGAAAATACTGGGAAAATTCTTTTACAACCACATTTTGCAAACTGTGGAATGATTTACCTATCAGTGTAAGGAAAGCCAGCAATATAAATGAATTTAAAAAACTGTTAAAACACAATTTATTAGCAGAACAAAATAATAACAGAANGAAAGCCAGCAATATAAATGAATTTAAAAAACTTAAAACGCTATTTATTAGCAGAACAAAATAATAACAGAATACTTAAAATGTTAAAACTATAGCGAAACTTCTTATTTTTAATCCATTTTAATTGTAAATATCTGTGTGCATTTTAATTTAATTATTGTAGCTTAGTTTGTAGTATATGTATGTCTAAGTTCTCGGTACATTTTTGTAAATATGTATAGATCTTATTTGTACATATGCATGGAGCAAACAAATAAAGCTATCGAACATATATTTCTCCCATTCTTAAAATTTAATTGTAAACTGATTCTTTTAAAATTGAGAAATATACAATAGCGTCGTAAATGTCTAGTTTAGCGTGACGATTTTACTATTTTTAACTATATATATTTTAAAAAAATATTTCATTTGGTATTGTTTCCTTTATTAAAACTTTGCCGTTAATATTTATCAAAGGGGGACATTTCAATGAATAAGAAATGGTTCTATGTGAAAATACTGCGATAAGTGAGCAAACAACCCAGTTTTCATTACAGAGTCTCCATTTTTCTTTTATCTGACTATAAAGTCGTGCAATGCAGTCATCAGAATGGTGGGTAGATAATGCCGTCCTTATTTCATTAATTTCCATCAATCACAATAATTATTTAAGCGAATCACTTTTAAATTGACCGCCTTAATCTTATAAAATTGATGTAGCAGTTATATATTTGTTTTTGTTTGTTGCAATATTATTCATTGGTATTGCTTAAGTACTGCTTGAGAAGTGTTTTCTGTGATCAAAATATTCTTGAATCCTCTACACAACTTAGGAGGACACGCAACATTAATTCAAGTTTTTCTGGTTTTGGTACCTTTCATACTTTATTTTTTATTATGTGCATTTCTGATATTTTTGAACTAAATTCTTTGCCATCAGTATACATTTTATGCAATCTATAATGCAATAATTCAGATAGAACAATCAAATTCTTTAAATTTCCGAAGCAATGTCAAAGGTACTTACTGACTATCTTAATTTGTTATGCTCGTCACAGTATGAATGCACCATCTATAATAAACCTAAATTAATTATATGTTTTAAGGATACCATAGAATTTATAACTAATATTTTTATTACTAATCCTTTTAGTTTATGAGCTATACATTTATGAATTGTTAAATATACAATGAGTATATGACTAAATACTGCATGTTTATTCCCCATCTTTACCATATCAGGAATTGTAAAATTATTTCATATAAATATTTTGTAGAGGAAAGCAGTTCTAAATTTGATCAATTATTTCATAAAACAGCAAAAAGAATTCAAGAGTTTTGATGGTTTGTACAAGCATCAATTAGTCGTTACTATAAATATTTATCACAAATAGGGTTATTGTTAACCAAAAGCTGTAAAGTTCGCATATAGATCTTTAAGGTAAGTAGTATGTTTTCGATTGCAAGTATGAAAAGATTGAAACTTAATTTTATAGTACCTGTCACATTTTAACAGAGGGGTACTTAATGAAACCCGCCAATAAAAACTAAAATGTCCATTAACCTGGTGTGTCGAAAGTAATGATTTCTGGCTACATGTTTTCCTAGCAATTTAAATAATATGGCAATCAAATTAAACGGCAAAAGTTCGGTTCGTTCGACTTAATTGAAATAGTGAATTCGAATATTATAGTTTAAATTATTAGACCAGGCAATTCTTTTGTTTTGTATTCCTGATATTATAATCAAAGATATTGGTATTAAACAACACGCTGTTTAAGTGATGGATGCTGAATTTGAGGATGGTGAAATTCAAGATGACGAAGACGTCATTGAAAATCAAGGTATTTTTGGCAATATATTTGTTAAATAATATTTTTAGAAGCATCATCTAATGCGAGCATCTCAATTAAGAAAAGTCGTCGTAATAGAAAAAGAAATGCTAGCAGTCGTAGAAGGCGTAATGACGCTCGTCGTGAAAGGCGAAAGAAGTTAAATAATAGGACTTCCGAGGTTTCTATTAAAAAATACTTTATAACTATTACGTCTTATTAATGCTTTAATGTTACCTTTAGAATGTCACAGAAGGACTAGCATTTAAGAAGCAGCCGTTGCTTCAAGGTAAGTTCTCTGTTAGATTGGTACCCAAGTATTTTTCTTTTTAAAGCGGATGTTACACGATGGGCTTTTGCCCTAGAGCAAAGCACTTAAGTTAAATGCACTCTGTGTAACATCTGTTCCGGCGTAAGATATTGCCTGCTCGGGGTCAAGCTATGAAATAAAACAATGTTCTATTTCAAAAGGGCAAATGACACAAAGCCCTCCTTGTAACAGCTTGCACCGCGCGTTTTAGTTCATTCCTTGCTGCTTAGTTCTACAAAATAAGTTGGTTTTATAGATGAATTTAACGTTTTAATTAGCCACGTTGAAATCCATTTTTAAACTATCATAAACCCGAGATGCCCAATATTGAGACAAAATGTTTAAAAAACGCTTATTTTACAGAAAAGAGCGGGTTTAATGAAGAATGCTTCATAAATATATTATTTCAAAATATTGATTGTTAAAAACTTTAGAAAACGACATATCAAATGGATATTAATTAGACACTATTTTGTTTTTGTTAAAATTTTGCTAAAGCAAATCTTTAGAAGTTGTTGCTATAAAATGTCACAGAGGTGTTAAAAAATTTAATGCTTGAAAAATACTTTCACTACAAAATAACTGCAATATGAGTGTCTTCGAAAGTCCGATTTTTTTAAGCTGAAACAAACTAATTCATTACTGTGTTTAGAATGACTGATATTATATTTCGAATACCCAGTAGAAAAATGACTTAATATTTCGATCATATTATTACATACGTAAAAATCGTCATCCTTAAATGCATTTTGCTCAATGTTTGATAAAATGTACCCTTATATTTAACGTACCCATACATAAATTACTATTTTGCATATTATTTTCGGTGAAGTTAGTGGAATTGTGTTAAATTACTATTTCAAAATAGTTATTTACATCTTGAATGTCCGATATAAAATAATATACTCCCAATTGTTACAATTTTGAAATAATATAATAATAATAATTATTATTGCAGTAATTTATAGCTTTTCGAACTTTGAAAGTTTGCTTATTTTCAAATTCTTACCAATTTTGTAGTTCGAAACTCTGCTACATTTAATATATACATATACAATCACAAAGTTTTAATCGATTTTTCTATCCTTTAAAATATAAATGATGCAACATTTATCGCAAGATAAAAAACGCGGATGCATTTGTTTGATTCGGGCTCAGTTTGTGGATCTGTTAAATATAATATTACATTTTGAATGCAAAATTAATGTCCATATTTTAGTAGAAACGTACCTGTTTTTGTTTAATCCATGTTGTAAAATTGTATTTATTGTTTACATATTTCTTATCTAACCCGGCACAAGATAATTACTCTCGAGGCATGTGCGGTTCATGGTTTGTTGTGTATCACACTAAAGAGCATTTAACTTAGTTCATTTGCCCCTAGACAAAGCCATCGTGTAACATCCGCTTAAATGCTCAAGTATTAGCAATTTCTTAATTTAGGTGAACCGTCAATGTCTGGCATGAATGTTGCACCAATTAGGTAACGAATTGTTGAATTTTAGTAAATAATTCCGTTTTAGTTTTTATTCTAATGTTCCACAAGCTTATAACTTTAAAGCGATACCTCAAGATTACTATCGATTCCAAAATCCAGGATTTTCTTTTCCAGTGCGGCCGCACAATAAAACACTTCTACCTACACCTAATGTTCGTCCCAACTATAACAATTATCCAGCAGTTCAGCAGTTGAATATCACTACCCCTGATGCGACAAAATCTGAAACGCTTGATTATCGTAAATCAAGTCCACCCTCTCCAATGGATATCGAAGACAGCAATTCAGAATGCGAAAAAGCTGACAGCGATAAGGAACTTTTAGAATTACGTGCATTTCTTCTTAAATCACTTGTTAATAAAAAGAAAGGTACTGTTAGTCCAAAGAAAGAAAAGGAACAAATTGATTCTAAAGCAAATGATGATGTAAAAATTGTTAAAGAAGTTGATATTTCTTCCAATGTACATAAACGTCCCAATGATTCACCTTCTCGTAAAGTTATTTCTTTAAAAGTGAGATTTTCAACTTCAACAATTTCTTTTTTATTTTACTATATATATATATACAAATTTCTATGCCCTTAGAAAAAAGCGTTCTGTCCGACAGAGCGCCCAACTTTGATACATGGTAAATTTAATCCATTTTTTTCTTGCATATGATTAGTGTGGATATTTTATTTAAATTAGCATATTCATTTTAGTTATTTAATTTTTTTATGGATTAATAATATTTTTTTAAAAAAAATGGCAAAAACCATTTATATCAGGCGCTGTGTATTTTTATCATTTGTTGTGTTTTTATTTTAAATTTCGAGATTTGTTTGAGGATTATTGGTCGTTCTAGGATATCGCTGATACCAAATTGTAGCAATGAATACTTTTCAGACCATGGTCTAGTATATGATGGCCAGGAAATTTTAAGTAAAACCTCTAAATGGGGAGGCCAATGCCTGTACAGGCAGGAACTGGTTACTATAGCACTTAGCTTTTAGGAAACCTCTAAATCAACATTTGATGTAGAATCGAATAAAACAACTATGGAAAATTTATGTTAATGTAGTTTGAACTTGCCACATTTGACTATTCCTGTTTTATACCAATTTTGTTTCATTCGTGGGTAGTGATATTTTCTAAGTTAAACATTCATTCCTCATTGTATTTTACAAGTGTCCATTGAAATATAATAACGCCATAAACCAAAAAGTGAGTGCTTTTATACTGGTTTTCTTATTGTAATTCAAATTTCCATTTTATTCATGTCATTTTATGCCAAGAATTTTCCAATTTAACCAACATTTGTACAATGTGATAAATTTGTAATTAGGTACCATATAACGATGGCAGGGAGACACCAAACATGGTATAAACTTCCGGAGGTTCTAGCTTTATTTCGTTGATCATTATAATTACAGACAAGATACAAAAAATCCCTATTTCATAAAATGGTAATGGAATTAAAAAATATGCCTAATGAGAAGAAGTTAAGGGAACTGTAGTGCTCAATCATGCGTGTACACAAACAAGAAAAATTAAATTTTGCAATTCTAGAATGCTGTTATAAAAAATTATTTCACTCAAATTGGTCGCTATAATAAAGGTCGTAATATAACGGTTGTTATAAACAATTTTATTACATTAGAAAGGTTACGATTTGGCCGGGGGTTTATTTTTGTTGTTATAAGCAAATAGTCGTTGTAAATCAATTTACTGGACGTTCAATTGTAAGCATAGGTCATGCCTCTCTAAATGGAATGTCATTAAGAAAACATTATATCTCTCGCCCTAAATAAACATAATTTTTTAATTTTGTAAAAGTTGAAGCAATTAATCGTTTATATCTATAAAATATAAAAAATCAATTTTCATATAACACAGACTCAAAAAGCACCAACTAAATGTAACAACTAGGTTCAGAAAAATACTGTTTTCAAAACAATTTGAAATGTTGACCACAGTAAAATGACTAATGTTTGCAATTGATTGCTGAATTTAGGTTACTCTACTATTTTTAGTTAAAATATCCCTATTTATGTCAAATTGTTGACTAAAATCGCACATTTTGCTTCCATTTCATTTTATATATTTTTGGGTTATTTAGATTCCTAAGCATCCCAAGTTGATTATTCAAAATACGAACAGTTCTGATGAAGAGGTTCATGAAAATAAAAATAGTCAATCATTGGACGATCTCATTAAATCAGCAAGACTTGCGTCTACTAATAAGGTTATTTTTATTTTAAATCTCAATTTATATTTGTGATCAACCTTGCATATTATATAAAGCAACTTTCGATATTCTACTATACACACACGTTTCGATTTTTGTATTTACACTAGCCATTATAGGATGCACTGAAGGAATCTACAGAACAGAATTTACGTGTACCCAATTCTGAAGACTCGCAATCGAATTCCCCTAACAAAAGCACCTCAACTCTCAAACTCGATAAGTCTCATATCTTAAAGCTTACTGATCAAATTTCTGCAACTAAGTATATCTAATTCCACTGTATTATATATAGTTGTGTCTTTATAGAAATCAATCAACCACTTGCTTAAAAAGGTTGAACTTGTTGCAGAAAATAAGAGAGTTGCGGGAGGAATCATTCATGTCTGCTAAAAAAACAGTCATGAAGTTAAAACGGGAATTAGAAACTGCTACTCGATCGTTGGCGACACAGAAACGCAGTCTAACTGATATTGATACTAAGGTGGAATTTATGTATTTTAATTTATTACCTCCCCAAGGAGGTATTGTTTTCTCAAAAAATAATAGATGTCTATCTTTGATCACATTGAATTTTCATGCTGATCCGGATTGTCGGCTGATTTCTCTTGTTCATAAATCAAATGATGTTTTTGCACTTTTATTGTTAAACATGTGTTCTCTGACCTCTATTTCTACACAACGATGTTTTATTTAATCCCTAAATTCTTTTGTACTTTGCCTTCGGCATTTTTTATTTTATCACATAAATTCTGTGGGTTGTTACTTTAGAATAGTCATATAGGTTTTTTAGCACTTTTTATGATGAACAATTTGACAAATTTAGTTTATTTAAATTTTTATTTAGGTTAAAATATGTCGTAGAAAAGCAGTTACGTACAACAGAGTGGAAAAGTTGCTGACATCAAAGTTCTATGCTCTCGGATATACCTCTAGAGACCTCACTACCTTAACTAAGAGTAAATCCAATCCAACTCCTGGAGAAAAGGTTTATTTTGTAATTGTGCATTGCATAATGGGTGACTTTTTTAATGGATGTAATAATAATGTTCTGCTTTTACTTGTAATTGCGTTTTCTATAATATACAGAATGAAATGTATTTAAATGAAGTACATTGTACGGTGAGAAAAAAATAAAAATATTTACTAATTTATTGTGATAGCAATAGCTACAATCGCCGACTAATGAGGAAACGGGGGCGCGTGCCACCTTCAAGAAAATTGTAAAGACCAAAGGCACCGGGAAAAATCCATTGTTTTTAGTCTATCTTTTTATTTACTCCTGTTTTTTAATTGTTTTATTTTGTGTTATCTCTGTTATCGAATGAGCATGCAATTTGAAATTGTCCGTTAATAATTTTGACTGTATTGCTGAAATATATTGCGTCGCTCCTCTGCATCAAGCCGTATTAGTGAAATATATACTAGTTGTCAATCATAAATTTATTCTTCAGATTGTGATTAGTTTTCCACTTTTAATGTAAGCCAATCAAATTTGATCGAGGGAAATAAATTTTGCTCAACCACGTAAAAAGCCAAATCAGTAAACTTTAGTAAAAATTACTAATCAAACGTCGGTGTCTTCACAGCTATCGACTTTTATAAGTAAATTTTTGTCCGAGAAAATTAACGGCATTGGCGTTTTGTTGACCAATGAGATTATCTGGCATCGATTTAAGAACTCAGAGTTTTCTATTGTCATAAATTGAGAATACATCTGTAAATATAAATTTGAAATTGAAATATTTTAACTTCAATGATTGGGATTTTTCGATTCTGTGGTTGCTGGTTACTTAAAATAAACAATTACGTTTTTGTAACAATAAACCTCGAATTCACACTCAACTTTGACCAGTTAATAAATTATCAGAATACAGCAACTGATCCTTTTGACAAAAAATTGTCTGGATTGTTCTAGTTATCGAAATTTATGAGTTGATAAAGCAGATTGATTCTTCAGACTATTTTATCCGCTGTCATATAACAATCGTTCGGCTGAACACACTTTGATCTGCTTTTCAACTGACTAAGTGAGGTTATTAATTCAAATTAGTCGTAATATTTCAATAAACGGACATTCAAAGACGTTTTAGTTTATTTACTTCGACGATACTATTTACAATTTTATATAATTTAGAATGCTGTTGATACAGTACAACCTGCACGGAAAGTTTATTTCTCATCAATTAAGCAATCTGGCGATTCCCCTTCTTCATCTGAAGGTAAGCACAACTATTTTGTTTATAAAATAGAAAAATTCTTATTTTGTTTCGCTTGTTTATATGTTATGAACGTACCCCTATGTTAATTTACCCCATTCGCTCTTTTAACATCAATTTTTTTAAAGTTTCCCTCGTTCAGCTTTTCAAAGTTCATTTTAACATTGAAGATTACTATTTTTGAGTGCAGTATTCAACTAAAATTTGACTCAATTATATCCAATCAGTGTGGTTTATATTGTGTTTCTGAATTGTGGTATTTTATTATATTTAATGAAAAGAACCTACTTGAGCACGTTGTAAACAGAAATAATGTTTTATTGTTCAACCCTATTGCAATTCGAGTCCACTTGCGAAATCGATTCAGATTAGTTAATGTGAATGAAATGCATCAGCCGACTACACGTAGCAGAGGTGTTTTAATAGGTGTTGAAACTTTTTTATTTATATTTCGAAGAAAAAGGCACATACGATCTTCTCTATCTGTAATTGTACATTTTAAATTTAAGTACTCTGAATATGTGTTGCTCGTATAAACTGAGTGAATGCTCTAGTAATTTTAAAAAGTTTTAAAACTGTGCTTGCAATTTTTCTCATACGATTTGTGGCATATCATTTCTACATATTGTTAGCGTTAAAGGAGTATGTGTATTTCTTATATACACTTTTGCAAATAATTTTTTCAACAAAACCTATTTTAGATTTTTTGCTTATAAATGTCTCCATAGCAAGTGTTTTGTCTATCCTACTGCCAAGTACGTGACTGTTTCACTTTGTGGAATAGGTGGATTCCTTTAAGAGTTTTCGGACAAAATACAATAAACTGTGTTTTAATTTCATTCATGGTGAGTCTACATTGTAAGAAATAGTTTCTCAATCTGTTGATTTTATGTTCTAATCCATATCTGTAAATTTGTAAACTATATATTCTGAATGTTATTTTCATATACATAATCATAAAATACATTATTCTTATTATTATTCTTGCATCTCACAGCTTCATGCTGGTATCCCTCTCAGCTCCTAACAATGCTGCTGCTACTGCTTCTCCCCACTTTGGTACTCCCAGCTCCTCCAAGTATCTCTTATGCTTCTTACTCACTGCTCCTAGTGCTCCTACTACTACCGGGGACGACTTCCACAGCCTTTCTATTTCCTCTGGCAACCCCCTGTACTTGTCTATCTTCTCTTTCTCTTTGCTTTCTACATTCTTGTTCTTTGGTACAGCAATGTCTATCACTGTTCCTAATCTTTTCTTTTTGTCTACCACTACTATGTCTGGCCTTCTTGCTTCTATCACCTTGCTTGTCTGTATGTTGAAGTCCCATAGTATCTTAACCTTCTCATTCTAGATGGCTCCCTGCGGCTTGTGCTCATACCACTTGTCCCCACTACTCGGCCTCAAACCATCTCCATCTATGCACTTGCCTCTGGTCATTGTCACTGTCGCACACTTACGTAATCCAAATTCCAACCCAGAATCTCTCCTTGCCTTCTCCAATATCTCCACTTGCTTCTGCAACATCTTCCTAGAACTATCAGGTCGTCCATGTACCATAGGTGACTCACTGCTCTACCATTCTTCTCCATCTTATACCCTATGCTTGTCTCCTTTAACTTTTCTGTGATAGGGATTAAGCTTACTACGAACAGTAGCTGTGCTAAGCTGTCTCCTTGGAATATGCCTCGCCTAAACCTCAGCCTGTGCCCGTCTATCTCAGTCTGCCCCTTTCCCATCTCTCTTCCTAGAAACTCAATCCATTTTCGTGAAACTCCATTGGCCTCTAGCGTCCTCAATACCCATCTATGTGATATGCTGTTATATGCCTTCCTGTAGTCTATCCATGCCATTGCTAAGTTTGTCTTCCTTCTTCTACAATTCTCCACCACTGCCTGGTCTATCAACAACTGATCTTTGCATGCTCTCGTCTTTGTCCTACATTCCTTCTGCTCCTCTGGTATCAACCTGTTCTGTTCTAAGTAACATGCCATCCTACTTGAAATCACAGAAGTTAGCAATTTCCAAGTTGTTGGCATTATTATTATTATTATTATTATTATTATTATTATTACCTTTTTTTGGGTCCTTCTGTATCAGAAATGTCCTTCCCACTACCATCCACTCTGGGCACCCACTCACCACACACTCCTCCAATGCTACTGCCGTTGTCCATTGGTCTGTGTGGATCCTATACTGCCACTTCTCGAGTCCACACTCCCGATTGT
>CABFPE010000128.1:33092-46226 GCA_900660155.1 Hofstenia miamia | reverse complement strand
GTTGTTGAGTGGGTGTTTGAACAGCATTGCATTTTACTTGTATATCATCTTGAACGAAAGGGGTTTGTTGTTGTGTAGAATAACGATTACTTGATTTTAGCTGCATACTATCACCGTCAATACATTGTTCTTGGCAGCAATCTGATGTTAATCTATTGTAATTTTCCAGAGAAATAAGCACCATTTCAACCTCAGACATTGTATATAATGATTTGAGATTTTAATGTGTTTATATATAGTTTATCATAATGTGTAAAAGACAGTTGAAAAATGCTAGTCCATTTGACGTTCTTAGAATTGTAATTTTTTTCGACTTTGAATGTTTTATTAGGGTGGTCTCTGCATACTGACGGTATTTTAGAAATGTAGTCTTTTCATCACCAACCGGGATAAATCCTTGTTGAATGTTAAAAACGATCCCGTGTAATAAATTTAAAGTTTGATCATCTCCTAGGAGTTGAATCTTAAACTTTTTCGAGCATCCCATTAGGAATTTGTAAATGATGCGTTCTTGAATCAGTGCCATAGAAAATTTGTCTACCTTCAAGATTTGTTGAAAGACGTAATTTGTTTGGAATGTCCTGAGTGAAATTAACCATATGGTTTGCTAACAGCCTTTTTATATGCAGCCATCAATTCACGCATAATTCCCATCTGGGTTCCTAAAATTCTAATCTGCGCTCTGTCATGCACTGAATTAAACAAAAATATTCCAGATGCATTTTTCTGAATTAGACTTGAGTAATGTCCTTTTGAAAAAACCGGATGGGTGATTAATACAATGCCACAATTTAGATGCCTTCCAGCGATAACAAGGTTAGCAAATGCCTCTGATTGTAGCAGAGTTTCACTCATATCATCAAATATTATTAATGAATTTTGAATGCTATTTTCACCTAGTAAACTTTCCGAAAATTCCTTGAAAAATTCCACACGTTTCATTTTCACCTTAAATTTATTATATACATTACTTTGGCAGTGATGAAAAAAGACGATTGCCTTGGAATATCTATCAAAATAATCTTTATCAATTAATTTACCAAGTAGACTTGTTTTTCCAGAATTTGACGGACCACTGAAAATTAAAAATGTTTGATTGCTTTGTGAGGGAACAACATTAAACGTTGGCATGTCTTCTTTATAATGAGTATAGCAAAAAGTTTACATTAACTTATATATTTTTTTTAAAAAGGCCCAACACATGTATATTATTATACAATGCATGCAAGGGAATGTTTGAAAATTGAAAGTGCATGATTGCTTTATGGTGGAACAACATTAAACGTTGGTATGCCTTCTTTATAATGAGAATAGTAAAAAGTTTGCATTAACTCGCATATTTTTAAAAAAAGCAAAAAACATAGATTTAAATAATTCACACTTCTTTCTAAGTGTTATATATTAAATTAATTATTTTATTATTTGTTCTAGTATTGTATTTTTTTCTCAAATACATTAGTAAGAAGGAATTGTTACCTAGTAATTCCCACTTCATTTTAGTGTGTGCGACCCTCGCATTTTATAAATGCTTGATTGGTGGAAATTGTAGTTTAATTAACTTATTGTGAATGCATGCTCTTTAAAAGTGGGGAATGGAAATTGGTTTGACACATCAGAGATTGAATACATCAAGTTTGATGTTAGTCTAAAACCAATGCAAGCGAGTTGAGTAACGTCTCCAACCATATATCAGATGGGTAAGCTACTTTTTCAATATTTTATATATACAATATAGTAATTTTTCCCATAATTTTTATACATGGTAATGTGTTATCATTTAATATTTTTTAACTAGCATCTATATTAGGAATGTTTAATTATTTGAACTCGAATTCTTTGAAGATGTTTTGATAATATCTCTACATGTATATGTATTAATGGTTTTATTTGTTTAGATGCATTGACGATTAACTTTTTACATTGCATACATTTTTGGTTTTAAAAACAATTTTATACGTTATTGTTATATTCGAATGTATTCATTTAGTATTTTAGTATTTTGATAATAATTTTTTAACTAGTGTTGTGAATTACGAATTTAAATTCTTTGTAAATGTTTTGCTATTGAATTTAACATGTAACTCACTATACACGTTTCAAGTTTATACATTTAGATCAAATGCAGAATTGCGACTAATTTTGTGATATAAAACATTGCAAGAGTTGAGCACCATGTGACGCATACAAACGTTTAAACAAAGCTTGTAAATCAAATAGTTGAACAATGGTGTGTAAGTTGATGAAGATGTATCAATCTGCAAATGTGTACAAAAAGTGAAAAAAAACATGGAAAGTTGATGAATGTGTATCAATCACCAAATGTGTACAACCTGTAAAAACATGGAAAGTTGATGAATGTGTATCAGTCTATAAACACGTACAAAAGTGAACAATGTGGAAAAGTCGATGAATGTGTGTCAGTCTATAAACACGTACAAAGGGAACAATGTGGAAAAGTCGATAAAAAATGAATCAGTCACCAAATGTGTACAAAAAGTGAAAAAAATCATGCAAACCAAAGAAGAAGTGTAGAGAAAAAAAGATCATTGTCTAAAATCTAATATATAATAATTTTGTATATATTTGTATAAATTATATTTATAACATTTTGCATGCATAATATTTAGGTAGCGAATTTCGGTTTTATACATAATCCGTGTTTTTACTATTTCTGAAAATGTAGGCTGGTTTTATTATGTATTACGCCTTTAAGGATAGCGAGTATGCGATCTCTTTGTTTTGCGAAATGTGGTTTTGAAAGTTTTCCCAAATTATATTGTATATGTAAGCTTCTCAAAATTATGGAAAATTTGATATGCGTAGTTTGTCATTGCGTTCTGTGTTTTTACATGTAATGGAAAATTAGTTTGTAATATTATGTGTACATATCCCACAAAGGGTTGTAAAATTAGCCAGCAATAGAAAATCACAAAAGCGAAAATGAAATTAGTCATACCAAAACAGTGTAAAATTGGCCCTAACATGAATCATCATAAAATCAATTAAAAAACCAATTAGCAATAGTTGTCAAAAAGCACTTTGCGAGTTACCCTCACCTGTCAAAAAACAACCCCAACCTGTCAAAAAAATGCATTAGTCAAGTATGTAACGTCGCTGAAAACCTATTAGTGAGTTGTCAATCAAGCGGTGAGTCACTAAAAATACTCCTCCAATATCCGTGAATCACTAGAGGTCAAAATGTCAGTTTGTGAGATCTCCCCTCGTCCTCCCTTACTACTCTTGTTTATATTCTTTATTCTTAATTTTAGAAATTCCTTTTTTTCTCAAATAAAATTTGATAGTTATTTTATGCTTTTATCACATCAATGAAGATAAACCAGCAAAAAGAACACAAAACAAAATAAATATATTTTAAATCTAAGAATTTTATAACAATCATACAATTAAGAGATGGCTTAAATCCACTCCATGCTTTTTAGCGTCTTGCACGATCTTTTCCAAATTTGAAGTTTGGGTGTACGCAGCCACCAAAGCATACTAAAAAGCTTTTAAAATCTACAAAGTATATTACTAACCTCTAAATACTGGATTTACAAAGGAAAAGATTTTAAATAATCACAAAACTACAGTACTTCTTCCTGAATTATTGGATTTAGGAAACCGTATATATATATATATATATATATATATATAAATACCTCCCTCTATGTATTTTTCCTGAATTTTTGTAGGACATAGTCTTTTAGTAGTCCCTACCTTCATGTAAAATATTTTAAGGGTCGATAAGTTTTTTTAGCGAGTAATCGCAAAATTTTTAATTGTCTGCCAAAAACCCTAACTCCCTCTATGTAGTTTGGGAAATTTTACTCAGGTCCCTCTATGTGGCGGATTTTTGAAAAAATCATACTACCTAGAGGGAGCTATTAGTATATATATATATATATATATATATATAGTACTGGCCAAAAGTTTGGGAACACTTTCCAAATTTAGAAATTTTTGTATTTTACACTAAAAAACGCAATGTAGAAACAATATAATAACACTATGTAGAAACAATATGATAACACCGTGTAGAAAGTAAATAGTTAATTCAGAAAAACTCACTTATATTTTGTATGTCCGCTATTATTGGCCAAACACGCAGCAATGCGATTTGACATTGACGCGGCGATCAGCTTTCTAAAATAATCATCAGTAATCTCTGTGCACAGTACCACTTTAATTTGCTCCTTCAAATCGTCGAGTGATGTGCATTGGCGCTTCTTCAGACATTTTTTGATGTGATGCCAGCCATTTTCTATGACGTTGTGTTTTGGGGAGTTTCCCGGCCAGTTCTCAAGCAGTCGAAAGTCTTGTGATGCAATCCACTGTTTCACAACTTTGGCACTATGGCAAAGAGCACCATCTTGTTGTAGTACAGATGCTCCGTGAAGCTGCATAAACATGGGAAATTTTTCCTGAATTATTTTGAGGTAGACCTTGGCTGTGACTGTCTCGTTGTGAGGAAAGAAATGCAGACCAGCACGCCCATTCGCAGTTATAGCACCCAAATCATCAAAGAAGGTGCTGAGCAGAGTTTGTTGCTTGTAACGTTTGGTTTCTTGGTGATCGAACGTGTGGCCTGTATGATGTAAACTGGCAAACCTTGGATTCGTCACTAAACATTACTTGATGCCACATCTCAGGAGTGTAGTGTTGGTATTGCCTGCAGAAGCACAACCGGCCTCATATGTTCTTTGAAGACAATTGGGGTTTGGCTGCCGGTTTGCACGATGGAAGGTCAAAGGTAGTATTTAATCAACGCCCAATGGTGCGTGTTGATATATTCTGCACTACCGCACCTAGATTTGCTTTGACTTCAGAAGATGAAGAGAATGGTTGATTGACGACGTAACGATGAATGAGACGGTCAGTCTGAGGGGTTATCACTTTTGGTCTTCCAGACCGCTTGCGAATAACACTTCTGGATACCGAAGATACTGACACGCCCATTCTAGCAGCTATAGCGCGATAATTGTACCCCTCCTTGTACAAGATATGAATTTGTTGGTGAAATTGCACTACCACGGACCATATTTCAAATTATAATGATAGTGCTTTTTCAGTGAAAATGTATTGTGTGTAAATCTAAAGTTGTTTTAATTTGATTGGCTAAATGAATCTGTTGTAAATTCGAAGAAAAAATTGGGATTTCAAGGAATTTTACGAAGTTTCCAGGAAATAGCATTAAACACACTTTGGACAGGTTACTGTTCCCAAACTTTTGGCCAGTACTATATATATATATATATATCTCAGGCTTTTATGTGGGAAGCCATCAAATGCGACAAGCAACTACTAAACGTTTATGCGATTTCTTTGATGAGTATTGTATATCTTTTATAATTATGGAAAGTTCAAGGTAACACTTCACAGGGGCATATGCTGAAAACTAATTTCTCATAGAAAAAACACAGAAAATTATAAAACACAATTCAGACTTACTCCTAACTTTCCGAGAAATAGATATTCAAAATTTGTCCAAATTGCATTACTCTTATGAAATTTAAATCAATACTAGAGATGTAACTAAATTTCTGATGCAAAAACTAATAGAAATTTGAATTTGCAATGGAAAAAAGAGTCTAAAGTCACAATAAAAGTAAAAGTTACATAAGTCATAGTAAAAATATTTTGTAAAGAAAGCAATTATTAAAATAAAGAAAATGTAGAATACCTGCATCCATATTTCATGACTGAATGGGAAATATTTAACAGCGGACTGCAGAATAGATTTGGCAACTGCGTACCTTTTAGTTCTGATGTACAAGGCGATAGAACTAAAATGTTTAAGGAGAATACAAGACCAATAATTAACACTACTTACACTTTAACAAAAGATAAATTCTTGTAAAAGCCGATTGGGACGTTTTGAACTGTATATTCAGCGATTGCAACACGATTATATTTTAAGTAAAATAGAAGTAACCTAAAAAGACAAATGTTTGAAAAAAGGCTCCATGAAGTAAAAGCAAAAACAGCTTAACAATAACTTTAAAACTAAATTTAAAAGATTAAAAGTTCATATAGTGAAAATTTGCATTTGCTGTAGAAATATTTAAGTTATAAGTAAAGTTTCACTCAAATCACGAGCAATAACCGGAGTGCTAGATCATTAACATAAACTACAATTCAAAGAAAACAAAAGTTTTTGCTAGTGATATTTTTGTTCTATATTAGCAAGAGAGGTGTTTTAATCGACACACAGTCCTGGTCAGCAAAGACAATATTAGAAATATCCAATCATTTCATTACATATCGATCTTATTATTACTACACGTTTCAACAAACTAAAACTTGAACAAAACAGAAAGTTGAAAGACAATTTCTGTAATTCGTAAAACAAAGAAATAAACAATGCTTACGACGAAAACTGTTTAAACAAATACACAGCACAATAATACAATAAAATTATACTAGCAATTATCAGTAAAGTTATCTTATCAATTCATGCTATAACAAAGGAGTTATTGGCCAAAACGGTATTAATCATTGATAGTTAACAAAAGGCCAGTGTTTTGTAAAAAATGCATTTTTTTTCTGTAAACACAACAATAGACCTCCTTTTCAAAATGAAGAAATCAAATTTCACTTACAAAATTGTAGGCAATATGTTTGATGGCTTATGGCCAACTGCTTGTTCAAGAATAAACTCTATTGACGAGGGCGAAAGTGAAGGAATTAAATGAATGAGAACATCATACTGCGAAGAGAGAGGGCAGTGGCCGGCCTGTGCTCGCCACGATCGTCTCAAAAGAGAGATGAGGGGACCACTGGCCTCGAGCCGCCCACCACTCTCACACCATCGAAGCAGCATTGAAGCGTAACTAAACATTACCACATCCTCCTTTATAACCATTCTTTATAAGCATATTCAAATAACTTAATAATTGAATTGTTACCCTCGAAACACTTCAGAAAGAGCTGTAATATAGGCAATAGCTAAAAATTATAATTGTATAACTCAAATTAGCAGAATCCGAATTACTGCGAAATTTTAAAAACATTAGAAAGCATTCTATAAAATTTTTAATTGTGCAAAATGGAATAATGATTTAAAATGTCAATCACATCGATTAAGTCTTCACATTTCTAATTGAACAACACTAAATTATTCAAAATAAATTTACGTTGATTACATTAGGGTCATTTCTAAGTTTGGTAACTCCGATACTGAAATGTAACAATGTAAACTATAAATATTTAAAGATATTACCTTTTCCGCAACACGGCAATTGGTTCAACCTCAGAGGAAAAAGCTAAAGCGCGCTCATAAACCTGGACACAGGGACGAAATAAACTTCGACATTCCAAATGAAAACTAAAATAACGTAAAAAATGCTAGCCCGACTGTTAGATACCGTCCCAAACAACGAATTGTACTCGAAAAATAAAATTAGATTTATGAATCACATGATTTTATCCTTAGAATTGATAAGCCCATTAATTTAAATGTTGACATGATATGACGGACTTTGATAAACGAAAAATATATGCAATGAGATATCAGAAACAATCACAAAGATGCCTCGTATATCGTTATTCTTGAAAAAAATTTACTCCAACGACAACATTCATAGGATGGCATTCTGAAGCAAGACAATGAACCAGCTCATGATGATATTTTGACAAAAATTGATTGAATGAAAATGGAATTACACTGTAAAACCTATCTATGGCCACCTTTTCCCACACCCGTGATTGAGAATGTTTGGGATATAATACAAACCATTGTTCAACATAATTTTGATAGCCTGAAGATTCTAACATTCTATTCAATGCATTTCCATCTACTTGGAATAATTTCATGAATGACCGTGATTATCGAAATGCGCTTATCACATGCATAAAAACACCAGAACTTATTTCCTGCAAATGGTGATTAAAAAATAACTTTGTTTGTGATCTTCCTTCAATTTTTTGGGGTACAATTCATTGACCGGGACAATATTTAGAACTTTTACATGCTTAATGATATATTTGTAAATAAATGGATAGCACAGAATTAAACAAACCAATAAATGCACCAAATGAATGCAAGGTTTTTATCTGAGAGTTCCGAGCCCAGCCACACCTGTGAGTCTGTAATAGGTATCATCTCACTATAAAAAAATGCATTAGTAAATCAATCACAGTCAAAATCAATTTCAAACAACGAACATATAACATAAACTTAGTTGAATTCAAAATCAATATGCCTGAGTCTATGTATATTAAATACGCTTTCATTATTCCTACTAACTTTCATTAACCGACTAACTTACGTTACTCAAAATGTAAATATAACATTAAAAATGGAAAAGATAAGTGTTGCATTCTGTGGAGCAATGTTGGTATTTGCATTGCATGTTGGGCATGTTGCGTGCATTTTTGCAGATTGTATTTCGCTTACATTGGCTGGATTGGTGTTGATGATTTTGATTTTCGATTTTTTAAAATAATGAAGAGTAGAGTTTTTATAGAAAAATGCAATGTATGCCTGTGTACAGAACTCACAATTTCTGTAGTGTACAGCTCTCTCAATTTACCTATGAATGCATTGTCAATAACAGATTTAAGTTATCAATCAACATCAAAATATATTGGTAAAGTACACTGAACTTTTCTGCCACGTGTTCAACAATGACGAAAAGTGTTTCATTATTCGCTCTTAATAGCAATTGAAACACCACACTTTCTTTTCAAAAAAGTTGTTGCTATATATTTTGATCTTTAAATATGTCAATAGAAACACTGAATCAACTGTGTTGCAACAATAGTTTACAGCATTGATAATAGTATTTGCGTAGATATATTAATCAAGGGGCTTAACTGTTGCACTAGTAATGAGTTTTTATTTTTAATTTATTTAATTATTTTAATTCAGTCGATGATTAGCAGTGTATGTTTCCCTTATTTTAGAGTAAATAGATATTCTGCTTTCTTAATAGAAAACCTACATGTATTCATATTTAGCTTTAACAGATAATACCATTTTCATGAATCATTGGTAATTTTCTTTGAAGCTATCAAAACACGACAAATTACGTTTTCTTAAGGGGGTGCCACACGATTAGTCTTTTTTACTATACTCAAAAGACTAACCGTGTGGCACCCCCAAACAGTGACTTTTGCGGTTTACGATTAGTCAAATTTTGAAATAGAAAGTGTTCTATTTGAAAATGACTATTAATCAAAAGACTAACCGTGTGGCACCCCCCAATAGTCAACTTATTGCAATTTTGAAAGAAAATGGGAATTTTGATTTTAAACATCTTTGCACTTTCATCTAATATGTCATTAATAAATAAACAATATAATTAAGGACCTCGCTTTAGCGCGTTCTTCGCTTAATTTCATTGGCAATAGCTGTTTCATAAACTTTGATATGATTTCCAATATTACTTCTTGTGGATTGCAACGTGCAAATTGAGTTAAATGTTTATATAATGCACGCACTTGTTTATTAATGAGCAAATAGCTGTTTGATACACTTTGTATTGGGAAATGCATGTGAACCCTCTAGTGGCTCATGGTTATGCAATAGATTGTCAAAATATTTTGGTTGAATGTTTCCATGTACATTTGAAACACGTTTTATAAAGTTGATACTCCATATTAATTATTATTAGGCTTGCGGTTATTTGAAAAAGTAAATTCTTTGAGATTAATTTGAATAAGTCATGGAATCAACATCTGAAAAATGGTCATGAATTTAATTTCATTGGTAGAAGAAAAACGTTGTCTTTGGGACATCCGTGGTGAGGATAAAAGCATTTGATCTGATGCAATCAAGGATATTGCAGTCATTATGCACTAATCTGGTAAGTATCAACATTCCATTATAATATAAATTGCTTATAGCCTTAGTTCTGTTACATTTGAATTTTTGTTTAGAAAGTGATGTGAAGACGAAGTGGACCGCTCTTCGAAATTATTTTCGCAAGGAAATCTTTAGAACCGCCAGCAAACACCAACCATCAGGAAGTTCAGTATCGTAGGTCTACACCTCAAAATGGCAATTTCTGCGTCCTCTGATGTTTTTGCAACAACCCATGTCTGCTGGTAAATCTCAAAATATTTCAACAATGGTAAAATTTCTAAGACATTCATTTAATTATAATTAATAATAAAATAAATTACTTAATGCAATTTTTGAATAAATACAATGAAAAATTATACTCTATCATATTGAAAATCAACACTTCCAAATGACTGAAAATAATCAGCAAATTCATCTCTAACTCTACAGTACTTTGATTTACGAATTCCAAAGATTCCAGAGATCTATGAATCTCTGTATCAATATCTTCCATGTTACCTATGCAGGAGAATGAGTTTTTTTGCAAATAATTGTGTAAACAACAACATGTTAATACAATGCTTATCGCAAATTTGGGATTTAAATTCAATGTTCGCAGTAAAACTCTAAAACAGTGAACAAGAATTCCAAAAGAATTTTCTACAATTCGTCTAGTTCGACTTAGCCGATAGTAAAAAATTCTTTGGGTTCTTGTAAGACTACGATGAGGATATGGTTTGAGAACAGGACTTGACAAGGCAAAAGCGTCATCAGCAACAAATACATATGGTAAAGGGTTGTCATGGAGGAACTATACGAGATTCAGGAAAATTAAGACCATTATTTTCCATATTTTTGTAAAATGTAGTCTTTCAAAATTCCCCCATCACTTTCTCTTCCAGGACGACCAACATCAACATACAAAAATTCATATCTTGGGACAGTAATTGCAAGTAAAACAATGCTAAAAAGCCCTTGTAGTTGAAAAAAAGTGATCCACTATCAGGTGGTTTTGCAATAGCAATATGCTTTCCGTCGATACATCCCATGCAATTAGGAAAGTTCCACCTCTTTGCAAATGAAATTGCAATGTCCGTCCAGGACATCTTTATCAGTTGGAAACTAAATTTAAATAAATTTCTGTAGATATTTATCAATGAACACACATTTTTAGTTATTCAAAATAACTCCATTAATTTTTTTTGTATTTAATTACAATTACTATATTATAGGATATTGAAGACGATTCAGATGTAGAAAACATCGCATCACCTATAGTCCCATCAAGTGGAAAAAAAATTCGAAAGAATAAATTACTTGAAGCATGGCAAACAATAATTCTCGCTTTAGAAATGGAGACCCCCAAAAAAGACAAATGGCAAGACTTTGGAGACATGATCGCAAGTGAGCTGCGTGACGTTGCTGCTATGCAACCCATAGCATCAGAGGAAAAAAGAAGAAGAATGGCGCACATATTATTTGAGCCAGTTATACCATTGCAGACACCATTCTATGATCAACCAATATATAACTTTCAACCTCATCCCTATTCACAGGACTAATCAATTTTATTCAGACTAATGTACAATTTTTATTGATTTTTGTAATTGTGTTCATTAAACATTAGTTCAGGCCTACTTACTTTGATGTATCCGTTTTTTGATAATATTCTAAAGAGCACTGCACAGCATTCGTAGATTACATTTGACACAGTACTGCGCCCAACTCGAAAATTGTAATGCAATTCTACAAATGATGCCCCAGTTGCTAAAAATCTTAAAGTAATTACAACTCTTTCTTCAACTGAAATAGAATCTCTCATTAAGGTATCTTGCCTCTTTATATGTGGCGAAATCATTCTGCACAAATCTTCTAATTGAAAAGCATCCATTCTTAAAAAGTTTTTGTATCCCTGCCAATCAGTTAAAAGCAGCTCATTCAGCAATGAATGAAATTGGCCATATTTTGATCGTCTCTTTATCCACTCTTTTACCCATATCTTTTTCTTTTTGCTTAATAATACAATACGTTCCATGTATATGCAATGAAATTTGAACAGAAACCTATTTTTGACTATTAGTCAAAATATTCGACTATTAGTCAAAATATTTGACTAATAGGCAAAAGAATCAAAACCGCAATTTTGACTATAGTCAAAAGACTAATCGTGTGGCACCCCCTTTAATTAGAATAATCTAGATTAATCGAGCATTCTGTTTACGATTAATCTAATCTACTTGACCAGCACGATAGATTAATCTATCCGATTAATCGCGTTGACGATTAATCATGTTGGATCCCTGCTACAAAGTGCCAAAAAATGACTAACTTGTTTTAATTCTGTTTTGTGTTTGTCTATCACTTTGCTTTAGTTACCACACAGTGTCAAAGAATGTCTAATTTGTGTTAATTTCGTCTTTGTGCTGATCAATTTGTTTACTTTCGTTGAATACGAAGTGCCCAAAATTAATTAACTAAATAATAATATTTAAGCGTTAATTGTTGTAGAATTATGTTTCCAATAAGAAAAAATAGTAAAACAACATATATTTTTTCGACCCTGATCCCGTCCCATAACATTTGGTCACGATATCTGGCCCCATCTCGCTGGATCGGTGCGGGAAAGGATACCGGCGGCTAGTTCCCATAAGTCCCTAGTCCGAATTTATTATATATAAAAGTATATAGCAAAAACTTTGATAAAACCACGTGCGTCTATATACTGAATGTTGCCAAACCAAACCGAGTTTTTAGGTAGCGCCATTCTCTATATTTTGGACAAGTATGAAGTAATTAATAGAAATCATTTCGCACTCTTCTCCCATGTTGAACCTACGTTATAAACTTTCAAATCACCGAACAATATATTAAATTCTTTGAAGGTGCTTACATTTCCAGGATAAACTTTCAAAGCAAAATTGTTGCAATAAATTATTTGGAAGTTTGTTCTTTTAGCAGAAACTTGCCTACAAAGTTGCTAGAGTTAAGTGAGATTATAACATTATATATAACAATAATTTACATGTAAATCAAATTATTATAACTTCTTAAGAATGAATAGTCAAATTAATTTATTCATGATAATTTTTTGACCCTATAATTGAACAATAAGCGAGTATTTAAAGATTAAGCTAAATGGATTTCAAAAGAATATCATTTCAAAACATGTTTAGTCTTTAAATGGTAAATAATTTCAGTTTTGCCAGATTTATCTACAGTCTGTCCCACTTTATTAGTCACCCCCAAAATTTAACCATTATATTCTGTTTTTTCAAAATTTCAGTCTATATATGCGAAGCAGTCTTTAATTATCATTTAAAACATAAGTCAAATACCACAAAAGATAAATT
>CABFPE010000127.1:1291830-1325280 GCA_900660155.1 Hofstenia miamia | reverse complement strand
TATATTCTATATATATATATATATATATAACCATCATTAGGTTTAGCATAGTCATAGCATAAACCAAGTTGTACCATTCTATGAGCTTAAGCATCTAATAATGAATAAGCAAGAAAATTCCATTCACCATAAGCATTAATACAATTAACGTGAGAAAGTATCGTGCACTTTCAGCAAAGCAATGGAATACCAGTGATCAAGAATAGATGGTGGCTAGGTATGAAAGCACCTAACTGCTTGAGAATTAGGAATTACGTGGCAATGAATACCAAAATGAGACAAGAAGTCATCTAAACTTAGATAAGAAATTTGAACTGCATTAGGTAAACCTTGGAAAGCAACAGTGTTGTACAGTCAGTAGAGAGCCCTGAGAACACCTACAAGGAAAAGCCTTTTGTACAACCCCCTCCTTTCCAAGTCAGATTTAGCTATTCATGATCATCTTTAACAAAGCAAAATTTTTTTAGCTGAACAAGCATAATGAGACCTTATATATATCAGAAAATAATGAATAACATGTAATAACACCTGCCAATGGCAAAACTAAATAATGTTTACAAGTGACGTCAATCAGCATGACAGACATCAATTTAAAAACAGGAGCTAATCTAGTGATTGTGGTAGACTCCTAGTGGCGACAGATGATGCGCAATGGAGACAGGATAAATCACAAAATAAGATAAATCACGTTTTAATTAATACCAATGCCACTCACCCACCCAATGCTGCACTTGATGGCATCATGTATATGTGGTCTTTAGTGAGAAGGTTGTTGGAGAAATCATTGTGTATCGTCCAGAAATTTAAAGATTCTCATTGCTTTCCATTAGACGTCTTCTAAATCCTCTTTGCAACTGAGGTAGGCTAATGTTTCAATGTTTATGATACTGGATATATTTTAGTTTCTTCATGGGAGTGGGGAGAATGATTGATTGGGGTATGTTGTTTAATTTTCTTTGAATATGTGGTAGTATCTTTTCTATGCAGTTTTTGTCCTTTTGTATTGATCATGAGAGTCATCTTTGCATCTATGTCAGAAGTGTAAGCTAAAATGTGTCGAGTTTCGCATTTAGGAAGAAGAATTGGATCATTGAGGTTAACGACTGATGATGGTTAGTATTTTTATAGAGAAAATTGCCTCTGTGATTTGGTTGGGATCATTAATTTCTGCACAGATCATTGTAAATATTTCAACTGGTTTAGATACATAGTATTAGCAAATGTCTTCTTTGAGGAGGTTGTGCTGGCAAATAATGTAAGTGATTTGATTTTTTTACTAGCAATCTTTGCCTTTAGGTAAGGTATTTGTTTTTTGATGGGTAGACTGTTTCTGTACACGTCTTCAGGGGGGTTGGTATCAACAAGTAAGCAGTATCCTTGATCTTTGTTTTGTAGTAGTGTGGAGGCTTCTTTAAAATTCTAGGAATTTTTGAAATTGAGCGTTTTTGGGCTGTATTGTAGTAAAGTTTATATGACTGTATATTAAGTTTGACTGGTTTGTGGATTTGTCTTTGGTAAACAGAGTAATAATAGATATTACAATCAGTTTAAGTAGAGTACAGAAGTTGTTGCCTTTGGCAATTTGTTTTTCTAAATTATGCCAATGATTGCAGGTCTCAGTTATATGTACAGTGCTGAACATGACAGGGTAGTTCAAAGACTTTTGATCTATCTCTGGGGGAACTTCCAAGTGACATGTTTTAATAAGCAATTGCTTAGTTTTATGATGTATGAGGAATAAGGCTGATGTGCATTCTATGGTGAATGCTATATGTTGGTTAGGACACATCAGAGTATTGAGCTCTTCTTTGCCATAGTTTTCTGTGAATAACATCATTTTAATTAGGTCAATGTCGGATATCTTGTCCAGTGTGTACTGGATTTGCATTTGTTAAGGATATTTTGATCTAGTAGAAGATTCTGATCTTCAGCTCAGATCCGCGTGGGTGTAGAAATTATCTCAGATTTTGATAGTATTTCATTCATCATCTGATCAAATTCTTCTTGGATTTTCAGTGATAAAGTATTGAGGATTTTTTACGTAGCTTTTCCTCTTCTTCTAAAGAGATGGTTGATTTTGGGTGTAGGTTTATTGTTTGTATTGGTGTGAATTCGCCTTGAATGTTGGTAATTTCTTGTTTTATGCTGATGATGCTGTATGACATTTTGGGATATGAGCTTTGAAGATACTGGAATAGTTCAAGGTTCTATTATTTTATGCTGTGGTTTCTGCATAGTTGTAAATAGGAAGCATGACTGTATTTAGTAGTGATGTTATGTCATTGGCGTTGTAGTAGTGTGATTCTGCTGTGGCACTTCACATGTACTTCTGTGTATGTGGGTGGAAGATGTCTATATAGGCTTTCATGAACTCCCAAATTATTCTATAGTATAATAGATGAGGTTCTTCCCAAAGGTGCGTTTAGATGATAACCTTTTGATGTATATCATTTGATATACATAAAAAGATGCTCATCTGAATGCATTTTATTCAAATTAGCATACATCAAAAAATGCTTGTCTGAATGCACATCGTTCAAATTGATGCACAAACAGTTTGCATCTTTTGATGTAGTTCAAAAGATTCTTGTCTGAATGTACATTTTTCATTTGAACAATCAGTAATTAACAATTTCATCTTGGAGACAGATTGTCTCAAGTAGCTGTGAGTCTTAAAGTACTAGGATTTTGAAACTCAACAATTTTAACTTCAAAATGACCAATGACGATGTTGAATTCTAAATGTTCAAATTTTTTAACAAAACAGTTATGCCTTTCAATGAAGCAATATTGATTTTTCTCAAATTATGCTACAGAGTTGTCAATATATTTTACATGCAAGTAGAACTAATTGAAATTACTTATAAAACAGAATTCAAGCATGCATTGAAAATTAATTATATTGTTCAATTGTATAATTACAAGGAAACTTTTAGGGCCTGGTAGAATAAATAATTTGAGAGTCAATTGGGTTTGGTTACCAAAATACCACAGTATTGGTATGACTATGAAAAATCAATAGTATATTTTGCTTATATATATATATATATCAAAGTTATTTGTAGTATACTATGGTTAATTCAATTAAATCATATTTTTGGATTTAAATGTAAAATGGCATAGTAATTACCAATATGAATGCATTTTAGTGAAATTCGTTTCTGATAAAGATGGAATTTTAAACCAGTCTATGGAACAATCCTTAAAATCATCAGTAAATTTAAATTTAAATGTATACATAGCTTATGCAATGGAACGGACCTTTTGACCTCTAGCATAAATTAAAGTGACTATAATTCATAATTATGATTTTTGCATTGCAAAGAAATAGATGCACTTTAATTCAAGTGGGCACATTTTGTAAATCTGATTTTTTAAGAAAAAATCTGTAATTAGCTGGTTTTTTGAAAGTATTTGCGACAACATTTTGTGGGCATTTCAGCCATATTATTAATAGAATTTTCTTAGGAAATTTCCAACAGAAAAGTTTAGGCAAGTTATCAGTTTTTTGTTATTGTCATAATATAGCAGTATTGGTTTCAGTGTCAGTATATCACCAGGCTCTGGAAACTTTAAACAGGTAATTTGGTTTTTTGAACAATCAGTAATTAACTACTAATTCTTAGTAATATTACATAACAATATCTATATCTATATCTAAACATCCAATCAAATTCGTTTTTGATTTTAATCTTTTGAATCAGTAGTGTTATAATCCTCTCAGTGATAGAAAAACACAATTAGTACTAAACTTAATTGATAAAAAACAAGCTGCCATGCATCAAATTAATGCTTTTCTGAACATAATTTCATCAAATTGATTTACATCAAAAAGATGCTGGTCTGAACACTCCCAAATTTTAATAGATGCATCAAAAAAGCATTCATCAAAAAGATGCTCCTCTCAAATGCACTTTCATCAAAAGATTCTCGTCTGAACACTAAGTGTTTTTTAAAAGAGTTGCTGGCTTGACAAAGCCTTTTTGCAGAGAAGATAGGGGTTGAGTATAATGCAGTAGCCAGTTTTTTAGCTTTTATGCTATGGCAGCAGTGGCAATTCTGTATGCTTTCTTCTGAGGTAATTCTATTGTTTTTTTCAGCAATTGGAATATCAAAATATTTGTTTTTTGTGAGCAATATTGATAATATCCAGATGGCTGATGAGGTATTTATTTCAAGGATCTGCTTGCCAGAAAATAATTTGTATCTGAAATATTTTTATAGCTGTAGATTGAAGCATTGTTTATATCGTCCAGTAATTTTTCTATTGATGTGTGATATGTTTTTGATAGCAATTCAATGGGTACAGTTGGCCATTGGTTTTGTTGATATTGTGTGGTGTTCAACAGTGAGCATCTTTTGTTAATGTTTTTGATTGTGCACTGTTTTTGTTGGAATGCAAATCGTNACATAGCTTATGCAATGGAACGGACCTTTTGACCTCTAGCATAAATTAAAGTGACTATAATTCATAATTATGATTTTTGCATTGCAAAGAAATAGATGCACTTTAATTCAAGTGGGCACATTTTGTAAATCTGATTTTTTAAGAAAAAATCTGTAATTAGCTGGTTTTTTGAAAGTATTTGCGACAACATTTTGTGGGCATTTCAGCCATATTATTAATAGAATTTTCTTAGGAAATTTCCAACAGAAAAGTTTAGGCAAGTTATCAGTTTTTTGTTATTGTCATAATATAGCAGTATTGGTTTCAGTGTCAGTATATCACCAGGCTCTGGAAACTTTAAACAGGTAATTTGGTTTTTTGAACAATCAGTAATTAACTACTAATTCTTAGTAATATTACATAACAATATCTATATCTATATCTAAACATCCAATCAAATTCGTTTTTGATTTTAATCTTTTGAATCAGTAGTGTTATAATCCTCTCAGTGATAGAAAAACACAATTAGTACTAAACTTAATTGATAAAAAACAAGCTGCCATGCATCAAATTAATGCTTTTCTGAACATAATTTCATCAAATTGATTTACATCAAAAAGATGCTGGTCTGAACACTCCCAAATTTTAATAGATGCATCAAAAAAGCATTCATCAAAAAGATGCTCCTCTCAAATGCACTTTCATCAAAAGATTCTCGTCTGAACACTAAGTGTTTTTTAAAAGAGTTGCTGGCTTGACAAAGCCTTTTTGCAGAGAAGATAGGGGTTGAGTATAATGCAGTAGCCAGTTTTTTAGCTTTTATGCTATGGCAGCAGTGGCAATTCTGTATGCTTTCTTCTGAGGTAATTCTATTGTTTTTTTCAGCAATTGGAATATCAAAATATTTGTTTTTTGTGAGCAATATTGATAATATCCAGATGGCTGATGAGGTATTTATTTCAAGGATCTGCTTGCCAGAAAATAATTTGTATCTGAAATATTTTTATAGCTGTAGATTGAAGCATTGTTTATATCGTCCAGTAATTTTTCTATTGATGTGTGATATGTTTTTGATAGCAATTCAATGGGTACAGTTGGCCATTGGTTTTGTTGATATTGTGTGGTGTTCAACAGTGAGCATCTTTTGTTAATGTTTTTGATTGTGCACTGTTTTTGTTGGAATGCAAATCGTGTATTGATGTTAGTCAGAGATCTTTTGGGATCAATTATATTGTAAGATTGAAACTGAAGCATAGTGTCTATTTTAATATGTTGTTTGGTTATTAAATGGTATTGAGGAATGAACCTGTGAAGTACTATGTTGATGAAAATGAACTTTGTTATCAATTGGTATTTTATACAGCCCTTTGTGCTAGCATTGTTTTTCTCATGATGCAGAAGAATTTTAAGCAGTATTCCAAGTTGAGGATGTTATCTGGAATGGGTGACTCTGTTTCTATTTAAACGAAATTGATGTTTATTGCAAATGCATGGGCTTTGACTAGCACTATGTTTATTCTTTGGACAATTTTTGTGTCATCTTTGTTGTTTGTTTTCAGAATGTCCACTAAGTTTAACAATTACTAATTGATATTGATGTGATCAATGTTCTTGCAGCTGTTGTGGTTTTTGATGAGTCTTAGAAAGTTCTTTAGCTGTAAGTTGTCATCAAAGGTGATGTGTACTGCACTGTGGAAGTATTCATGGCTTAAGTTTGCATCATATATGAAGGATAAAAGATGAATGTGTTTATTTTTAAGCACTTGTCAGCATCTATCAAGATTGGGAATAGTTCATTAGATAGGTGATCATCACCAATGGTAAGAAATTTGGAGAATATTTCTCTGGTTTCTGCTGAGAGGTTGTTATGAGTGACGTATCTGTTCTTGTGTGCAGCTATGAAATATTGATGTAATAGTCCTCCTTTGACTGTGGATACTTGTTGTTGATATATATATATAAACACTTGCATAGAAATTATCTCAGCATTATATACTGATGCAAAAATGTAAGTATGGCTATTGTTACATTTCAGATTTTACTACACCAATTTTGCTGAAAAGTCCATTTGAGCTCACACTCAATCAGAAATTTGCATGCAACTTGAGCTGAGCAAAGCCAAGACTAGCCAGTTAGTTAATTATTCAAACTACTTGCAGAAATGTTGAGCTACATAATTCATTAGATTAAATGATTACACAGAATNCATTGTTTTTCTCATGATGCAGAAGAATTTTAAGCAGTATTCCAAGTTGAGGATGTTATCTGGAATGGGTGACTCTGTTTCTATTTAAACGAAATTGATGTTTATTGCAACGGCATGGGCTTTGACTAGCACTATGTTTATTCTTTGGACAATTTTTGTGTCATCTTTGTTGTTTGTTTTCAGAATGTCCACTAAGTTTAACAATTACTAATTGATATTGATGTGATCAATGTTCTTGCAGCTGTTGTGGTTTTTGATGAGTCTTAGAAAGTTCTTTAGCTGTAAGTTGTCATCAAAGGTGATGTGTACTGCACTGTGGAAGTATTCATGGCTTAAGTTTGCATCATATATGAAGGATAAAAGATGAATGTGTTTATTTTTAAGCACTTGTCAGCATCTATCAAGATTGGGAATAGTTCATTAGATAGGTGATCATCACCAATGGTAAGAAATTTGGAGAATATTTCTCTGGTTTCTGCTGAGAGGTTGTTATGAGTGACGTATCTGTTCTTGTGTGCAGCTATGAAATATTGATGTAATAGTCCTCCTTTGACTGTGGATACTTGTTGTTGATATATATATATAAACACTTGCATAGAAATTATCTCAGCATTATATACTGATGCAAAAATGTAAGTATGGCTATTGTTACATTTCAGATTTTACTACACCAATTTTGCTGAAAAGTCCATTTGAGCTCACACTCAATCAGAAATTTGCATGCAACTTGAGCTGAGCAAAGCCAAGACTAGCCAGTTAGTTAATTATTCAAACTACTTGCAGAAATGTTGAGCTACATAATTCATTAGATTAAATGATTAAACAGAATAGGTAATCAAATTTTAATTAACATTGGTATTTGCAAAAATACAAAGCAGCAAAAAACACTAAGATAAAATACATTTTACAAAAGAAAGTATTATTTAATGATAATGCCATATGGTCGAATGGCATCTTTATTTTTTGCAACCTGAATGTCCTTTTTTGCGAATTTCACATTTTTTGGATCAACAGAAACCTGTAATGCAAATTTATATCCATTCAAATTACCAATGTATCTATTATCTTCAATAAATTGAATGGAAGGTGAACAATAAACCCCAGGACCATAGTGAGCTACTTCAGCCATGTTAAAACCAGAATGATATACATTTGCCATTGCATCTCTATTTTTTTCTTCTTCAGAACCTGTACTTGACTTCATGTTTTTAGAAGCCCTTCCTGTACCATGAAATGCACAATACCAATTACCAGGATCTTGAAAAGGATGTAACCAGGTGTTATCACTTCCAAACTTCCCAAAAACTTTTAATCCATATCTGTGATAACCTTCTGGTTGAATATATTGCATTGGTCTGCTTGGTGGGCCAACATTAAATGTCTTTGCTGTAGTGAACACTTTGTCTCCTCTTATATCAAAATCTAAGATGTCAAATGCTTTACAGCAAAGAATTACATGTAATTTAGCATATTTAAAGTTTTCATCTTCTTTTAACATAGACTTAATTTTAGACATTACTCCATTTTTCATTGTTCCTAAAATCGTAATAGAATTGGATTTTAAAAGACTAATATCAATATCATCTTTTTTCAGATTATACTTTCTAGCCATGTTCATTTTCACGATCTCCTTATTGGAAGAAGAAATATTTTGAACATCAGAGGTATTAATTCCAAAATCCTCAATTCTATGAAATGTCAATTCAAAATCAATCACATTTTTACAATGCTTTGTCCAAAAAATTCATGTAAATTTTCTTCTGCAATTGTATCAAGAATTGATTTCTTTTCTTCAATGCTAAGATTTTGAAAAGTAGAATTTAGTTTTTGTGGGATGTTCTTCTATATTTATCCTTTTCTATGATTCTTTCATCTATATCATGATCCTTGGAAAATTCAATAAATGTTATTTGCTTAATGGATTCCTTATTTTTCCTAATATCTCCCACAGTATTTGAAAGTTTTCCTTCTATTGCTGATATTTTGTGAACTGAATTAGCAGACGTTGAATTTATTTGTTCAATGGATGCCTTAGATTTCTTGGTATCTTCCTCAGTATTTGAAAGTTTTATATCAATTGTAGGTCTTTTTTCCACTAAATTTGCAGATTTTAAATCTATTTGCTTAATGGATTCCTTAGCTTTCCCTATATTGTCCACAGTATTTGAAAGTTTTCCTTCAATTGCTGATATTTTCTCAACTGAATTAGCAGCCATTGAATTTATTTGTTCAATGGATGCCTTAGATTTCTTGGTATCTTCCACAGCATTTGAGAGTTTCATATCAATTGTAGGTCTTTTTTCCACTAAATTTGCAGATTTTAAATCCATTTGCTTAATGGATTCCTTAGCTTTCTTGATATCTTTTAGAATATTTGAAAGTTTCTTTTCTGCTGCAAATATTTTCTCAGCTGAATTTGCTGATGATAAATTTATTTGCTCAATGGAGTCCCTATATTTCTTGGTAGCCTCAATATTATATGAAAGTGTCTCTTTTACTCTAGTTATTTTCTCAACTGAATTAGCAGATGCCCAATTTATTTGCTCAATGGATTCCTCAGCTTTTATTATATCTCCTAAATTATANCTTCAATGCTAAGATTTTGAAAAGTAGAATTTAGTTTTTGTGGGATGTTCTTCTATATTTATCCTTTTCTATGATTCTTTCATCTATATCATGATCCTTGGAAAATTCAATAAATGTTATTTGCTTAATGGATTCCTTATTTTTCCTAATATCTCCCACAGTATTTGAAAGTTTTCCTTCTATTGCTGATATTTTGTGAACTGAATTAGCAGACGTTGAATTTATTTGTTCAATGGATGCCTTAGATTTCTTGGTATCTTCCTCAGTATTTGAAAGTTTTATATCAATTGTAGGTCTTTTTTCCACTAAATTTGCAGATTTTAAATCTATTTGCTTAATGGATTCCTTAGCTTTCCTGATATCTTTTAGAATATTTGAAAGTTTCTTTTCTGCTGCAAATATTTTCTCAGCTGAATTTGCTGATGATAAATTTATTTGCTCAATGGAGTCCCTATATTTCTTGGTAGCCTCAATATTATATGAAAGTGTCTCTTTTACTCTAGTTATTTTCTCAACTGAATTAGCAGATGCCCAATTTATTTGCTCAATGGATTCCTCAGCTTTTATTATATCTCCTAAATTATATGAAAATTTCACTTCTATTGCTGATATTTTCTCAACTGAGTTTGCTGATGAAATATTTATCTGCTCAATAGAGTCCCTATATTTCTTGATAGCTTCCATTATATTTGAAAGTATATCTTTTATTGTATCTATTTTCTCAACTGAATTAGCAGATGTCCAATTTATTTGCTCAATGGATTCCTCAGCTTTTATTATATCTCCTAAATTATATGAAAATTTCACTTCTATTGCTGATATTTTCTCAAATGAATTAGCAGATATCACATTTATTTGTTTAATGGATGCTCTAGATTTCTTGGTAACTTTCACCCTTTTGGAAATTTTCTCTTCTATTTTAGATAATCTCTCAACTGAATCAGCAGATGTTAAATTTATTTGGTCAATGGATTCCTCAGCATTCTTAATATCTTCCAAAATATATGAAAATTTCTCTTCTATTGCTGATATTTTCTCAAATGAATTAGCAGATGTCACATTTATTTGCTCAATTGATGCTTTAGATTTCTTGGTGTCTTCCAGAATGTATGAAATTTTCACTTCTATTGAAGGTATTTTGTCAACTGAACTGGCAGATGTCAAATTCATTTGCTCAATGGATTTCTCAGCTTGCTTGATATCTTCAAAATTATTTGAAATTGTGTCTTCTATTGCAGATATTTTCTCAACTGAATTGGCAGATGTCAAATTTATTTGTTCAATGGATGCATTAGATTTCTGGGTATCTTCCACAATATTTAATATTTTCTCTTCTATTGTAGGTAATTTCTCAAATGAATTTGCAGATGTCAAATTTATTTCTTTAATGAGTTCCTCAGCTTTCCTGATATCTTTCAAAGTTTTTAAATGTCTCTCTTCTATTGCTGATATTTCCTTAACTGAATTAGCAGATGTCAAATTTATTTGCTCAATGGTTGCTTTAGATTTATTAGTATCTTCCATTCTATTTGAAATTTTCTCTTCTATAGTATGTAACTTCTCAATTAAATTTGCAGATGTCAAATATATTTGCTCAATGGATTCCCCAGATTTCCTTGTGATATAATCCAAAGTATTTGAAAGTTTCTCTGGTATTGCTGATATTTTCTCAACTGAATTAGCAGATGCCAAATTTATTTGCTCAATGGATTCCCTAGATTTCTTGGTATCTTCCATAATATTTGAAAGTGTCTTTTTTATTGTACATATTTTCCCAACTAAATTAGCAGATGTCAATTTTATTTGCTCAATGCGTTCTTCAGTTTTTCTGATATCTTCCAAGGTATTTAAGAATTTCTCCTCTCTTGCTGATATTTTCTCAACTGAATTAGCAGATGTGAAGTTTATTTGCTCAATGGATGTTCTAGATTTCTTGGCAACTTCCATAGTATTTGAATTTATCTCTTTTATTGTAGTTATTTTCTCAACTGAATTAGCAGATGTCAAATTTATTTGCTCAATGGATTCCTCAGCTTTCCATATATCTTTTAAACTATTTGCTGATAGTTTTCCAACTGAATTAGCAGATGTATAATCTATTTGATCAATGGATGCTTTAGATTTCTTGGTGTCTTCCACAATTTTTGAAATTTTCTCTTCTATTGAAGATAATTTCTCAAGTGCATTAGCAGGTGTTAAAAGCATTTGCTCAAAAGACTCCTCAACTTTCCTGATATCTTCAAAAATATTTGAAACTTTCTTTTCTGTTGCTGATATTTTCTCAACTCCATTAGCAGATGTCAAATTTATTGTTTCAATGGATGAGTTAGATTTCTGGGCATCTTCCACAATATTTAAAATTTTCTCTTCTATTGTAGGTAATATCTCAACTGAATTTACAGATGCCAAATTTATTTCTTCAATGAGTTCCTCAGCTTTCCTGATATCTTTCAAAGTATTTAAATGTCTCTCTTCTATTGCTGATATTTCCTTAACTGAATTAGCAAATGTCAAATTTATTTGCTCAATGGTTGCATTAGATTTATCAGTATCTTCCATTCTTTTTGAAATTTTCTCTTCTATTGTATGTAACTTCTCAATTGAATTTGCAGATGTCAAATATATTTGCTCAATGGATTCCCCAGCTTTCTTTGTGATATCTTCAAAAGTATTTGAAAGTTTTTCTGCTATTGCTGATATTTTTTCAAAGGAATTAGCAGATGCTAAATTTATTTGCTCAATAGATGCTTTAGATTTCTCAGTATCAATATCTGAAATTTTTTCTTCTATTGTAGGTAATATCTCAACTGAATTTACAGATGTCAAATTTATTTCCTCAATGAGTTCCTCAGCTTTCCTGATATCTTCCAAACTATTTGAAAGTTCTATTACTAATATTTTCTCAACTGAATTAGCAGATGTCAAATTAATTTGCTCAATGAATGCATTAGATTTCTTGGCATATTCCACAGTACCTGAATGCTTCTCTTCCACTCTTTTTTGAATGCATTGGAATTGAGTGTAAAATATGAACTTTTCTGATTCAATTTCATACAAAAAAATAGCCATTTGAAAAATCGAAAAATTTTCCAATTGCTTTCTATTTCATCCTTAATTATATTATAAAATTTCTGATGAAGTGAATGGAATTGAATACAATCTTTGCAGAAGTATATCTTCAAGTAATATTCCAAATAACTAAAGTTTTCAAACAAAATCATGTATGAGATTCTAGTTACTAATGAAGAAGCAGAATCCAAATCATTGTCATGTATTAAGCAAAATTCTTGCTGCATTNTTCCACAATTTTTGAAATTTTCTCTTCTATTGAAGATAATTTCTCAAGTGCATTAGCAGGTGTTAAAAGCATTTGCTCAAAAGACTCCTCAACTTTCCTGATATCTTCAAAAATATTTGAAACTTTCTTTTCTGTTGCTGATATTTTCTCAACTCCATTAGCAGATGTCAAATTTATTGTTTCAATGGATGAGTTAGATTTCTGGGCATCTTCCACAATATTTAAAATTTTCTCTTCTATTGTAGGTAATATCTCAACTGAATTTACAGATGCCAAATTTATTTCTTCAATGAGTTCCTCAGCTTTCCTGATATCTTTCAAAGTATTTAAATGTCTCTCTTCTATTGCTGATATTTCCTTAACTGAATTAGCAAATGTCAAATTTATTTGCTCAATGGTTGCATTAGATTTATCAGTATCTTCCATTCTTTTTGAAATTTTCTCTTCTATTGTATGTAACTTCTCAATTGAATTTGCAGATGTCAAATATATTTGCTCAATGGATTCCCCAGCTTTCTTTGTGATATCTTCAAAAGTATTTGAAAGTTTTTCTGCTATTGCTGATATTTTTTCAAAGGAATTAGCAGATGCTAAATTTATTTGCTCAATAGATGCTTTAGATTTCTCAGTATCAATATCTGAAATTTTTTCTTCTATTGTAGGTAATATCTCAACTGAATTTACAGATGTCAAATTTATTTCCTCAATGAGTTCCTCAGCTTTCCTGATATCTTCCAAACTATTTGAAAGTTCTATTACTAATATTTTCTCAACTGAATTAGCAGATGTCAAATTAATTTGCTCAATGAATGCATTAGATTTCTTGGCATATTCCACAGTACCTGAATGCTTCTCTTCCACTCTTTTTTGAATGCATTGGAATTGAGTGTAAAATATGAACTTTTCTGATTCAATTTCATACAAAAAAATAGCCATTTGAAAAATCGAAAAATTTTCCAATTGCTTTCTATTTCATCCTTAATTATATTATAAAATTTCTGATGAAGTGAATGGAATTGAATACAATCTTTGCAGAAGTATATCTTCAAGTAATATTCCAAATAACTAAAGTTTTCAAACAAAATCATGTATGAGATTCTAGTTACTAATGAAGAAGCAGAATCCAAATCATTGTCATGTATTAAGCAAAATTCTTGCTGCATTCCAAAACAATCTTTTTAGCAATTACAGTATACAATATTCGAATGTTGCTAAATGAACAGTGCATCATCACGTAGCATGGTTATTTAAATTATTGGCAGTGCTGTCTTGTTATATGATGTGCTATTCAAATATATTGCTTGCTAAAATTCATCTCAATTAAAGTGTATTTTGTGTAGTTTATATATAAACAGCACTAACATACATTTACTATGTTTTACATCCAAGTTTCAAGGCCTCTCTCTATTTGTGCATATATACTTGCATATATTATAGAAATTACATATTGATATGATATGCAAAGATCCCTATGGTTACTAAATTTACTCAAACATGAGTCATTGTGATGCAAGTCACAAATTTGATTTATTTAAAAATTCAAATGCTATAAATCACGTCTTATGGTGTACTTTTCAGATGAAATGCCTTTAGAATTATATTTTTTGTTTTTGTATTCATAAAGCGTTTAAATAAAGTCTTTTTTTCAAATGATTCTCAAGGATTAAACTTGATTCTAATGTTAATCAATGCTTCCTTTTTATTGACCCAGAAAATGATACCTGCATAAAAATTAGTATTTAATATGGAAATCTTGATTTGATATTCAGCATAAATTTTTAAATCACTTAAAATGGTCAGGTTTCAAATTTTTGAAAATGAGGAATAAATATTTAAAATTGATTTTTTCCTGCAGGATCACTTTGAAAGCACATTCATTATATTAATAGAAAGAAGAGCATAACTTATAAATCACATCCTCAAACTCTAACTGTGCTAACTCAAATAAGCAGTTGTAAATATTCTATTTTCCCCAATAACACATTTTGGTGACATTAACAAAACTAGTGGTGACAAATTAAAGCAACAATTATATATATATATATATTTTTTATCTATTATTTTTCTCATTTATTCAAATCATTGTGTCTAATGCAGTTGCCATATGGTTTGCAGAACCTAGGAAGCTCTTCTGCTAGAAAATGATCAAGATTGTTAATGTTATCAAAATCATTGTTACATATGGCTTCTAGCCTCAGGAAAATATATCTTTCACATAGATTTGTGTCATTTAGTTGGCATTGTGGATTACTAACTCCATTGTTTTCTATTGGTTTCCAGATCATCCTTATTCTAGATTTCACATGTTTTACCATAAATCTTCAATTTTTCCTATTTATGTTAATATTTCAATTCATGGCATTTAATATCAAAATTTTTCCTTCACCTTTTTTAATCACACAGATGCTTGAAGGCATTCCTATTCTTTTTGTATTGATTCTGGTTTGTTTGTATATCATTACCTCAGCCATTATCTCCTCTTCACACTTGATTGTATGCACTTTCCTATGGTAGGGTTGTAATTTGATGTATTCTGTCAATTGGAATAGCATGTCTTTCCCTTGTTGTTCTTCATTGATCTCAATTTCTTCTTCTTCAACTCTTATTGTTTTGTTTGCATAATTTATCACACACTTATTCTTTGATAGGAAATTGTCTTCTAATATTATCTCATAGTGTAGCATATTTCTATGGGTGTCAACTATAATCAATGATGGTTCAAATGTTTTATTTGCTATTCTCATTTTCACAGCTTCCAGTATTCCCTTTGTGTCTATATATTCACCTGATGTGTTTATCAATCTATTGTGGGATTTTGATTAATCTTCTCTTGTAAATCCCAATTTCGTTGCACATTCATCTGTGATTATTGATTTGATTGCACCTGTATCAATTGTAGCTTTAATCATTACGGCATTTATCACAACTGTTATTGTGTTCACATTGTACAGATTAGTTAAGATCATTATTGGTGCATGGTTGTCTGGAGTCAGTGCTCCCTTTAGTTTTCTGACTCTTTGTTAGTTTCTATGTCTTTGATTTCTGATGTGATTTCATATTCCGAATTTATTATATCCTTGTCATCAAAATATCCTTCTCCTTCCTCTATGATGTTTATCAATTTTTGCATTCTGTTTTTCAGTGCCCTTTTTGGCCACAGTTGTAACAATGGACATCCCTTTTTAAGTTTCTTCATTTGCCTATTTTTAGTTTTTATCTTTATTATTCTATCTTCTTTTTTAACAGTTCCTGTTTGCAAAGGTCTTGTCTGAGTCTGTTCCTTCGTTTTCCAACTAACTGAATTTTGTAGATTCCATGTTGCCTTTTCATAGATTCTCAAGTTGTTTTCCACCATTACCTGAATATCAACTGCTTTTCTTATCATTTTCTCCAATTTATTGTTGACATCACATTTTATCTCAAATTGCTGCTTTATGTTCTCTTGCAATCCTTTGGTTATATGTGAAAACAAAACATATTTTGAGTAATGTCCTCCTCTGGAAGTTAATGTCAATAGTCATTCAACCTGCGACATGTAATTTCTGATATCATCAAATTTCCTCATTTTTGTTCCATTTAGAATCAATCAATATTGGTTTTTGAAACTTTCATTTTGGTAATACTCAATGAAGCTTCCTGTTAACTGTTTATAGTTTGTCTTAATCTCAGCATTAAATAATGTTGATAAGCCATCCTGACAGGTACAATGGTAGTCTTGCTGCTGCTTCACTTTGATCCACTCTTTGCTCTTTCATCATAAGTTCAAATAGTTGCAGCCACTCTTTGAACATTGGTGAATAGCTATTGATCTTACCAGTAAATTTTTGTATTTGAGCCTTGCATGGTGATGGCTACTCATTTTTCCTTTCCACTAATATAGTTTTTTCATATGTTGGTTTTTCTGTACTTTGTCTTGTTCCATTTATCACCATTCTTTTCTTCACTTCTTGAGTGATTTTGTTTATTATTTTCTCTTTCTCCTCTTTTTCTTTTATTTGTATTTCTTCATGAGTTGTTTGCTTTGCCCTCCTTCTTGAAGCTCCAAGTTCTGCTTCCAGGTCTTCAGCCATTATGATATCTTCCATTTGTATTGGTTTTGGTCTATCTTCATAATCTTCCATTATTTTTTTTGTGACCCTTACTGATCCTTCAGTCGTTCAATTTCCATTTGCTTCATTTCATTTTCTTCTTGTAAGTGTCTGTTTTCTACTTCTAATTTGGTATACATTGATTCCAATCTTTCATTCTTTTCAATGATCCTTTGACTTGCTTCAACTAATTTTTGTGTTAGCACTTCCATTTGTTTTTGGAAGATGTTCCTTTCTTCCTCCAACCATTTGCTCATGTCTTGCTTTAACTTGCATATTATGTTTTTCCTTTCCTTTTTGGTTTCCACAAACTTTTTGCCTAAATGTGTGATTTCACTTTTTAATTCTTTCTCATTTTCATGGTTTCTCTGTAGAGTTTCCAAGATTTCAAAAGAATTTAATTCAGTTTCCATTGGGATTGTCTGCATTACTACATCCATTGTTGGGGAAGGTACATTATCAAGTGAGTGACTTCTTGCTGAAGTAGAGGGGTTGCTTGAGTATTCTTTTTTTGATTCTTTTTGTTTGTCATGCTTAATTTATTTGTAACAATCTTTTTACTGTTGTGGGTGTTTAGTAATAACGTATGTTGCCTTGCTTCCCTTCAATTTCATTCCATTGATTCATGCACACAAAAAATATTTTCTGTAAGTTAGTGAGTAAGTTAGAACCTCTTTGTCTATACACACTGCCTCTTCTAGTATATGTTGCATGTTTTCTCTATCAGTGCATTTCTAATCTCCTCTATGCTTACTAGTTTCCTTTGATGATTTTTCTGGTTATAATCCATGGTTGATTCTCCAATTGTCCTAAATGTGTTTCTGCCATTGCTCCCCACATATTCTTTCTCATAAGTTCCTTGAATATTGTTATTTCACTCAGCATTATCCCCATCTTGTTTGCCATACCACAATAGACATTTTTCTCATCAGGTTCTTTCTCATTTTTATTCAACTGATTAGTTTCTCTATTTTTTTGAATCACCTTCTCTGATTTGTTGAGCAATTCTATTCTCTTGATATGTCCCTTGCAGAGCCAGTTTCTCATTTCATTGTTCATTGTGGATAGTGCTATCTCAAATTTCATTGCTTTCATTAATTTGTTTTGCATTTGTTGTAAGATTGGTAATTTTACTGCTTTATCTTCTGTCATAAATATTGCCAGTAACCTTGCTGCAGTTCTATATCAAATTTCTGGTGCAGTTTTCTCTTTGAATATTAAATGCCAGAAGTCTTTTCTTGTGTTCAACTTGTATGCTCAATCTATTTCTGTGAGTGGTACCTCTATTGTCTTGTGGAATTTCCTTGACAGTGGTTTGATTTTTATCACTGGCCAATTTTCTTCCATTTTCTTATAAAATTTCATGTTTTCCCAGGTGGCCTTTTCTTGTATTTTCCTTATTAATTCCCTCTTGAAATTATCTGGTATTGCAATTTTATTGTTGTTGGCTTCTACATACAGTAGTCCATTTTTGTTGGTCCTTCATTTATCACATTCATAGTAGCTTGCTGTTAGTTTTGACAGTGTTGCTTTGGGTTCTTTGATCTTCTTTATGATCTCATTAAGGATCATGTCGTCCCTCTGTTTCTCTACTATCCCTTGTTCAGCTATTTCCTCTCTCATCAGTATTGGTAACACTGCTTGCCTCTTTTTATCCACATTTATCTTAGGCAGTCCCTCATATTCAGTGTGTGTTTTTTTTTCTCCATCTAATTTTGCTGCATCTCTTTAATATTCCAGTAATGACATCCAGAAGTCCAAGTTGTTGTGTTAGATATCCTTCTGGTGTTCAATTGAAAACATAAATAAATTTAGAGATTTGATCCATCACAACACTATTTCAGACTTATCCCTTGAGAAATTCTTCAACCAGGCTAGTCCACTGTTGTTTGTGCATACTCTAAGCTCCCTACCAATCAAAAAGTGCCTAAATTTTTTGAATATCTTGATTAGTGCCAGAATTTCCACCTTGGTTGATTCATAGTTTTACTCACTTGGTTTTAATTAATGAGTGAAGAACTGTATAGGAACCTTCTTTCCATTTTTTATTTGCCCTAGTATCACTCCAATCACCACTTTGCTTGCAATGCAATTTAATATGGATTGCTTGTTATAGTCTGACATACTTAGAGATCACAATTTAGCTAATTGTTCTTTGATGTTATCTAGTTGCTCTTGTTCTTGCCATGTCCACACAAATGGTACTGATTTTCTCATTAGCTTGGTCATCTTTGCTGTCTTCCTGGGGATATTTGGAATAAAAGTGCCATAATAGTTGAAGAATCTCATTATCCCTTGTATGTCATTCTTGTTATTGGGTTTTTCTATTTTCCAAATCATCTCCCTCATGTTGTCCTTCATACATATCCTGCCTTTCTTGATTGTTCTTACAAAGGAATACTATTTTCTTCATTAATATATCACATTTGTTTCTGTCAATGTGGAGTCCTGCCTTCTCTAATATTGTTAGAGTACTTTCCTATTTTTCCAGGTGGTCTTCTATTGTGTTGCTTGTTGCTATTTTATTGTCTATGTATGTTTTGGCTCCATCTTCCATTATGTGTGTTTTGTTCTTCAGCACTTTTGTGATGTATCTTTGAAAGTTTTTTAGTGCATTGCATAGTCTGAATGCCATATATATATCCACTTGTACAACACATATTGGGTTATGAATGCTGTTTTCTTGATGTCATCCCTCTCCATTTTCACCTGCCAGTAGGCTTTACATAAATCTAGCATCCTAAAGTACTTATGCTTGCTTGCCTTGTAAAGCATGTCCTCTATTCATGGAAGAGGATATGAGTCTTTTTTGTTACCTTATTCAGTTTGGGGAAGTCTATACATAAGTGATATTTGTCTCCTTGCTTAGTGAATACTGTAGGTGCTGCATATGGACTTTCACTTAGGCAAATGATCTTATTATCAATTAATTCCTCTAATAAATTGTTACATTTGTCTTTCTTTTGCTCTGGGGCTCATCTGACTGGCAGCTTAATGGGTTTATCCATTGTTGTAACTATCTTATGTTTCTCACCTACTGCTTGTCCCTCAATTATTTCTCTGTAATTGAATATACATGTGTGTCTTTGCAACACTTTTTTCAATTTCATAATTTCCTGCTTCTCCAAGCTCAGACAATCCCAATCTGTTATTTCTGGTATCCTGTACATGTCTTCTTCATTTGCTTTTGTCCCTATGCCCCTGAGCCAGCCTTTGTTACTTTAATTGTGTTTGTCCACTCACCCTTGAGTTGGCAATGTGGAGCACTTTCCATTTTCATTTGCATGTCCTTGAGTTGACCATGCATATTACTCACTCTATTGTTGTCATCTATAGCTTTCCAAATGAGTCTAATGTTTGATTTGATGTATTTTCCATATATCCTTATTTGAGATTTTTTTATGTTAACATTTCAGTTCATTACATTGAGGATTGCTATTCTCCCTTTTCCATTCTTTACTGTGCAAACACTGGACAGCATTGATACTCTTTTGGTGTTGATTCCCTTATTATTATATAACATTATATCAGCTGTTTTTGGGTCTTCTGCTTCTATTGTATGCATCCTCCATTGATGTGGCTGTAGATAAATCCTCCTCAATTTCAATTTCTTCCTATTTCACTTTTATTGTTCTATTTGCATAATTTATGACACACTCATTTTTTGTCAGGAAGTCATCAACCAATATAGCCTTGTATGGTAGTAGATTATTGTGAGTATCAACCACTACAAGTGATTGCTCAAATGTGGTATTCACCATTCTCATCTGCACTGCATTTATTATCCGTTTTGTGTTGATATATTCTCCTGATGCATTAATCAATCATTTGTTGCAGTTTTTTCAAATTTTCAAGTTTGAAACCTAACTTCATTGCACACTCATCTGTAATTATTGAAGTTGCTGCTCCAGTATCAATCATTGCTTTCATTATTACACAATTAATTGTTATTTTTATTGTATCTATACTATCAAGATTTGTCAGGATCATTATCAACACATAGTTTTTCTGAGTTGGCACTCTAGTTAGTTTTCCAACTCACCATTAGTCTGTGATGCTTCATTCAGTTGGTTTTCAGATTCTATTAAGTCTTCATCTTCCTAGTAGACTTCTTCATCTCCAATTACATTTATTTGTCTAGTGCAATCAGGTCTCTTGTGAGCATTCTGTCTGCAACTGTAGCTCTTAACATCATTTGCTCTCACTTTTCTAGTCTTTCCATCCTCTCCTTTAATCTTTATGATTTTATCTGGTTTATTTTCATTGTATTGCTTACTTGGATTTCTCGGTTTCAAATTGCTTCTCCAAGTCAATGTCTCTCTATGCCAAGCAGTTTCTCAGAGATTTGTGCATTGTTCTCTATTGTCACCTGAATGTCAAATGCTTTTTGAATCATCTTCTCAAGTTTCTCATCATCTTTTCAAATTGTCTTCTGATACTTTCTGGCATCCCCTTGCATATATGTGAGAACAGATCATACTTTGAGTATCTGTTCTCTCTGGAACTCAGCATCACTAGTCAATCAACTTGTTGAGTATAGTTTTGTATATCATTGGTCTTCTTCATTTTAGTAGCAATGAAGATTATTCAGTACTGGTTTTAAAAACTTTCAAATTCATAGTAATCTATGAAATCACCTATAAGTAGTTCATAGAATCTTTCTGTCTCTGTATCCAGTAACAAAAAATGCTGGTAGGCTGTTCCTGTAAGATACAGCAGGTGTCTTGCTGCTGCTTTCTGACTCACTTTTCTTCCTGCCATTATAATTTCAAACATTTGCAACCATATGACAAATATTGGATTACATCCATCTACCCTCCCATTGAATTTTGGCAGTTTTGCCTTGAAGGGTATGGTATCATTAGTTATGTTTTGTGGTAGTATCAAACTTTTGTACCTTGGCTTGTTATGATTTTTGATTTTGTCCTCCTCCTCTAACTGGGTGGTCACTGCTATCAAAATTTCATTTATGAATTTCTGCTTCTCTGCATTCATTTCTTTGTCTAATTCCTCATATCTTGTCCTTTTGTCTGATATTATTGCTGGTGCTTGTAACTTACTCTCTTTCCTTGTTTGAAATTCTATTTCATGGGTTTGTATGTTCTCTTGATTTTCCTCTTCATTCAATTGTATTAATCTCAATTTGTCTCTCAGTTGAGCAAGCTATTCTGATTGCATATTGTTATCTTCTATGAGCTGTCTGTTCACTCTCTCCAATTGCTGATTTTTCTCTTGCCATTGTTGATTTTGCTCCAGGAATTTTTTATTAGATTCTGATAACTGTTTAGTAATAGTTTTAATTTTGCTTTGGAATAGTTTGTTTTGCTGATCTAGTCTCATTTCCATATCCATCCTGATTTCATTTAGAATGATTTCATTCTGTTGTTGCATCTGTTTGAATTTATCAGTTAGTTTCTCTATTTCATTCCTTAGGAGTGCTTTTGTTTCTTGACTTACTTTTAGCATTTCAATTATTTCTTGGGGACTTGTCTTGGGGGTGAGTGTAGAGACTGCAATTCAGTACCAGGGAATGAGTTCTCTCACTAGAAAATGATGATGAGCAGCCACTCTAGGGGTTACTACCATGGGTGCTGTTTTCTTTGTGTTGCCTTTCTTTCCCTTAGTCATTCTTTCATCTGTTTTGTAGAGTGCTCCTTTTTGGTTGCAATTCTGGGATCCTATTAGAGTGCATCATCTCATGTTGAACATAATTCCACTTTTACTCATAGGTAGTGTTAACATGTGCAAATTTGCCCACTGAATGTTTCCTTGGCTTAAAAGGTATAATGAAATTCTTTTCCATTTGCTTGTTCTTCTTGGCTGTCATGGTCACAATGTAATATCCTCTACCAGGCATTATCACTGCTTCTCCTGAGTTACTTTATGATGTTGGCTGTGTACTTGTGAGTAGGGATTTACTAATTTAGCACTGCTTTAGCTTTTATTGAATTATATTAACTTAAATTAACAAAACATAATTATCCACTATTTAGGTTCATGGCTTGGAACAAGGAACCTAGAATTTTTCCCATTATGGGATCCTTGCCACTACAGAACACCATTTAGCTGAACATCATAGTAAATAATCAAACTGTAATAAAATTAAAGATAATAAATCCAAAGAATTTTCTTCAATAATCACTACAATGAGTTTTGCTCTATTAATAGCTAATTTCAAATAGTACCTGTTGATTTCAAATTTCAAATTAGTTGCATGCTAAGATGGCTAAAATAATGGAAATGATTTCACCCTCTTCATTTTGCCAAATTAGTCAAATTGTCAGATACTAATTACAAATCTTTTCACTGACAATTTCTTAGTTGCATAATACAAAATTAATCTAAGATGATAATTAATTTTATAATTCATTTTTAATCAAATTCAAGTTTAATCTTAGTTCTTCTTTTGACTGACTATTTTCTTTAAGATTTGCTACATACAGATGCCACAATTGTCTCATGTCAATATCAAATGTTGAACAAAATCAGATATTGTTGCAATGTTGCAACCTCATTCTCAAATAGCACTAGACATAAAATGTACCACATTGAAAATTTTCTCTTGGAAGTCAACATAGAACAATTCCACCCTCTCTTACACTCAGATATGCTATTGGAGAAACATATGTTGCAAACAGGTGAACTATCCTGAGTTGGAGCTAACACCAACTCTTAAACATCATTTTAACAGTGCATCAGGACTGGAAATAATTATTGTATTCCATCTCCACTTATACATGCAGCAGTAATACAGCTGGCATGGAGATCTAATTAAAAGGAAAAACAGAGAATAAACATACCACTAAATGACAATGAACAATATGTCAATACTCTTACTGACCTTGTAAAAACAATTAATTCAGATTGCTACAAGCAGAACAAATCAAAACTTATAAGAGAGTATGATAAATCCCAACTCCCCAGATAACAAATTTTTTTTAATGAATATATGTGTAGATGTGTGTGTGTGTCTATGTGAATGAATTTTCTGAACAAACTAGTATCTCCTTCCTTTAGGAATTTTTGTGAGGAACATATATAAAAGCTTTAGCAATACTCTATATAAAACAATCTGAAGAGTCAATTTCAAAACTTATGATGCAAACCAAACAGGATAATGATTTTAAAAAAATGAACCCTCACACTCACATTTAAGTTACCAATAAATATATTGTTAGTGTTTGCGCTAAAGGCTAGCCTCTCCCAATTTAAATTTATTGTTCTTTGGGCACAAACTAAAATATTTGAGCCAGCTTTATGAGATACCTCATAAAACCCAAGTTTTAAATTTTAAGACTAATTTCTCTTCCACAGTTACGCCATTTATTATAGAGTTTAAAAATGTAAACCATGATTTTGATTATGGCCAAATTCTGCTGATATTCAAAAGAAAATTCTTTGCAAATTGATATCTGCAATTTACAGTTTTGATCAAAAATTTGTTGCTATGATTGCACAAATTCCTCCTATAAATATCAGCTGCTTCAAAAAAATTGCAATTTATGGTGATGCCCTGTGCAGACTACACACAATGGTGAATTGCATGCCTTTGTTTGTAGATACACTCACTCAAGTAAATATTGTAGAGCAATTCTGTCATTACAAATTTGGCATACTTTTTTTGGTGTATACTTTTGAATTCAAAATAAAATTTAGAGTGTTCTTTACCCCCAAAAATGCTCTTTATATAAAAATCAAATTTTTAGTAAATTACCAAACCTTAATAGGCAATTTCATTGAATCACTCAGTGAAAACCAATTTATTTGTAAAATATAAGAAATCAATCAATTCAACAAAGCCCTCATAATGACAGTATTACCAGAATACAACAAAAATGATGCAACAGCACATTGAGAAAGAAATGAATTATGCATTACTTCATTATTACAATGATTATGATGTAATGAATTCGTTTTTTCTGCTCCCCGAAGATATAGGGTTAATACAAAATAGGTTTGAGAAATAATTGAGCATAAAAAATATTAATAAATTTTCAAAAATAATGGCAAAATTATTTTCACAATTGGTTTTTAAGTACATTTAGCGAAATCATCATTGCTTTTATTTAAGATTTCATGTAATTTGTAATTCTAAAACTTAAAATTTCAGCAAGGGGTAGAAACTGCCTTAATTATCAATTTTATATGAAATATATAAAATTGAATTAGCAAAATTGCTTCATCTGCTTTCAGTTAAAGTTTTTTCAACAAAATCATGTACCCTATCTAATACAACATATGTATATATATATATATATACATTCAGTTTTTTGGTGATATGTTAATTGAGGTTTCATATTGGAACTCCTTCAAGTCTTTGAATATGCACCGTAGAAGACCAAAATTGTAGTATACATATGTATTTAATATTTCACAGCATTTCTAATCAATTTTTACTTTTCTTTAATATCATGGAAATTGCCATATTTCTTCAATAACAGTATAAAACAAGTAAGAATCCATGATTAAAAATGACTTCAAGACGCATTGTTTCAAAATTTGGTATTGAACTAACTTTTCTTGATATTTTTAGAGTTAATTGAACATAAAACATAAATATAGTATCATACATAGAAACCATTCATAAAGTATTATTTAATGAAAAATATAGTGTCACAATTAAAGTATAATGCTGTATTATGCACTTAGCAGTAATTTACAGAAAAATCTGTTAAAATTCAGAAAATGCTTTTCAAATAAAAAAAATATTTTGATTGAGAGAAACTTTCAGATGCACAAATAATTTCTTTACGTCATTAAAACTTTAGTTGTGCCTGCATAGTTGCCCACTTTTAAATCTGCAATGGACACATGGCTATGAAAGTGTTTGATAGACACTAAATGGCTGCTAAAATGGAGTTTAACTATATGTAGAATACCTAACTTCAGATTGAAATATTAAAACTGAAAAAAATTATAAACATTGTAAGAAAGAAATACAGAAAATCTTAATGAAAAAGCAAGCCTGAAATGGAGTCTCTAATGAATTAAGCACCTGGAATCAATCTATATAAATTTTAAGGTTAGGTGCTTATGTATATTTTCAATATTTACATATTCATTTATATGTGTTAGTCTGAAACTGTTAGTACTCAACTAGACAATGAATTTGTTCTGATAGGCTTAAATTGTAAATTGTTAGAAAAAAATTCTTTAGCTTTAAATGTATGCACAATGAATTCTTTGAGCAATTTGTCATGCTGGTAGATAGCAGGGTGTTGCAAGTCGACCTCAAAATTGCATTGCATAGCACTGCTGTTGCATCATATTATACATGCAATAAAATACAATAAGAAGGAATAGAAGTGTCAATACTCCATTTAGGGATGCAATTCTTTTGCTGCAGTTGTTTTTTATAGTTAATAGCAGGATAAATGGAGATTTTTCTTTCACTGAGCATTCTTGATAATCAAGCATTGAGATCTTCAAAATTTACAGTGCATCAGATTCTAATATTTATTGTATATACAATTAATATCTTATATATTATCATTATTACTCTGCTTGGTATAATATTATAAATATTATGTGTATATATACATAAGTTTAAAATATTAGTAAAATACTTGAATTATCCAAAAAATAGTGCTTCAATTTTTAATATTGTTTTTATGTGTTAACCTCCCTTTTTTCAACTTGCAGGCAACAGCAGGAAACATACAATGAACACATGCTATTGTTTTTTTCCATTTAATAGGAATTCTTTTTATTTTTTCATCATGCTAAAATGCGAAATAGCAGATTTCAGTGTTGAAAAAAGTCTAATTATGACACATCACAATATTTTATTGTTTTGCAAACAATGTTAAATCAGTTGATAAATCTAATTTAATGAGAGAAATGTTTTTTTTCATTTTTAATAATTTAGTAAGACATAAACTTATTACCCACGAAGCAATAAACATTGCTAAAACATTTCAGAAAAATCACAAAGATCACATTAGATATAAATGCTGCAGTACTGTATAAATGGACTTTTATTTAAACTTTCAAAGTTTATTTTTTTTGGTAATAATTGTCTTTACTGTATTGTATTTAAAGACCAAAAACAATTTTATTCTAACAGTACATAACTGGTATTAAAAGTACAGAAGAAAATAAAATTGCACACAAACAAAATAAAAATTGCAAAAAATCTAAGAGCTTAAGTCTTCGGATTGATCACCATCAGGAATCTCTTTGAGCTAAAGATATGTAAATGGCAGGATTATTAAATATATAAAATAATCTATACAATTTTTGATCTTTTTGCTAACTGCATTAAAACGCAATACATTATTATAAATATCAAAAAGATAGTAGGGAGAGTATATATATATATACAGACAACCCCGCCTAAGGCGGATTTTTGCGTAACTCCTACTATTAATAAAGAACAGACAAACTCCAAGATGTACACACACAATTCTAAGTACGATAAATTTTAAATCGGACTGACATCAACGTATAAGCTACAAAATTTACACTGAAAATTTCATTCACACGTCAGACGGATGGAAATTGTCTTTCACACGATTCAAGCATAGCATAAATATTTTCTATCAAGTAATAAAAATAATAAAATAATAAAACAGTGATACTATCAATAGCCTACATTTGTTTATTAAAGTCTTATATCAATGACATTACATGACTAAGTTCTGATAAAATTCATGTGCAATAGAAATGACGTGCTTCAATGTGTAAATGAATATTCTTCTATTCAGCCTATTCTTGCCACTAAAAGAACCAATTGGATGCTAATTTTAAAATTTGAACAAATGAAAAAATGCATTGTAAAATGGTAAGAAAGTAAGCTTTTGAATTTGAATTCACTACAGTGAATATTTCATCTTGCTTCTAAGGTGTTTTATTGCATTTTCTGTGTAAACGATGCAATCAAATGTGTGCAATGGTATTTATTCAATCATTCTCTCAAGAAACACAGATTAGCTATCTTGATTGTATATTCATAAATTAAGCTTACAACATTGTTAGTTGATTGCTTTCTAAAAATTCGCTGACTGGTTTGTCTCAAATAGTCTCCAATAGTTTCTCGGTGTTTGCTATCGAAACCTTAGGAAATTTCTTCCAAATTGCATCTAAACATTCTTTGAAAATATTGGCATGTTTTTCAAGTACGCATTTATGAATTAGAAATATAAGCTATGCATTTTTATATATCATTACTATCAGTTGACTACTTTGTGGAATTTAGCCAAAGCAAAACTGTTAAATGCTTTGCATTATATATGTTAAAACAAATTGGCATCACTCTGCAATCATACAAATTTAAAAAGCGAGAATTGTACACTAATTGTTGCTTTTAAATACACAGTAAAATTAGACTCTAAATACGCTGTTCCCTAAAACATTTAAACCGAGATATATATATATATATATATATATATATATAATTATATTTTACGTCGTATGACTGAATCTAAGTCTAAGACCTTGAAAGAATTCTTAGATCCCATGTCGACGACCTAACAATGAAAACTTGAAAGCGATGTCGTCCTCCATTAATTTGTTCATAATTCGCAGAATGTAATTTTTGTAATTGTAGCCTCCAATTAGATGAAAGTACTTTTCCTAAGAAATAAATTAATCAAATTGATAAATAACTAAAATCATACAACTGAGTCACGACATTCTTTTTGCTGCTTTAGTTCTTCACTCCATTTCAATAGTGAATTGATATCAGTGTGGGGCAAACATTGTATCATATTAGTAGAAAACTTTTCTACTTCAGGCACAGAAGGACGAGCTTTTTCAGTTAACTATTAATTCTTTTTCTAGATCCAATTTTTTTTACTATAATGTGAGTGATAATGAGATCGTTTGTCAAATTAATTGTCTTACATGTAGGTTAGGAAGCTGCTAATTATTTACTTAGTAATTTGAATGCTGATAGTTTTTTTGTAATTGCAAATTTTTACTTAATTTTTTACAAACCAGGTAGTGCCAAGTCAGAATGCAAAGACTTATAATGGTCTATGTGTTAAATTAAAACACAACAGAACACTTTACAGAAGAGGAAAAGTTGAATTGTGCCTATTCATTTTTTTCATTCCTTTGTCAACATTACTATTTGTTGTTAGAATATTTCTGTTCATCAATCCTGAAGTGGTATGCCATGATTTGTGACTCATAAAGAACTATCTGAGTGGACGTGGTGGTTGTGGAAGTGATCCTAGTGGTGCTTGCCCTATTTGATTTTGTACAATAATTGCTCTTCATATTTAAGGTAATAACAGAAATTTCACAAACATGCTGCTTTTGCCTCATATATCTTACATGTAGATAATGTAGCATAATCCATCAATTAAGCTGTTAGAACTAAGATTGAAGAAAGAAGAAGATGATTAAAAACAACTAAGCAACTTAAATGGTGAATTGTGCTCATTAATGTTTGTAATATTAAAATACAAAATTGTAAAAGCAAAAACCTTGCCAATTATCCAATTTGACAAAGTGTTGAGGGTGAAATCACTTCTCATTGTTTTTAGCCAACTAAGCAGAAGTGACTAGTTAATTTAAATTTCAATTCAACAGGTACTAAATTTGATTAATAATAAATATTATTTTACTTTATTACCTGGTTTGCTTAATTATTAACAATGTCAATCTAAATGGTTCATGTTGAGTAGTGGTCAGGATACCATGACAGGAAAAATTCTAGGTTCTTCACCCCTGATCACGAAATGCACTTAAGTTAGGTGTATGACTAGGAGTTTATGATTACCCATTTAGCTGACTACCAATTGTATTCAAACAAGTACTTGATAATAAATTTGATAAATGACTAGTTAGACAAATGTAAGTTAATTATTAATTCATTTTTCAGATCCAAATTGTTGACTATAATGTGACTGATAATGAGACCTTTTATTATATTAATTATATTACATGTAGGTTAGGGAGCTGCTAATTATTTACTTGGTAATTTGAATGCCAATAGTTTTTGGTAATGGCAGAACTTTTAAATAATTATTAACAAAGCAGCTAGTGCCAATTCAGGTTGCAAAGATTCATTGCAATTATGGGTTAAATGAAAACACTACAAAACACATCACCAAAGTGTGTAAGTGCCAAGCCCGGTTGCAAAACCTACAACAGTCTAATTATTAAATCAACCCAACAGAATGTAGCATAATCCAAAGAAAATGCTGCTAATGAAGAAAGAAAAACAAATGATTAGATGATTAGTCGAAACTAAGATCAAATTATGATTATTTAGAAATACAATTTAAGTTCAATTATCAGAATTATCTTTGTAAAATGCAACCATGTAATAATATAGCAAATTAGTACTTGTTGTCAAATTTGTCAAAATGAAGGGGGCGAATTCGCTTCCATTATTTTCAGCCATTTTGNGATCAATACATGTATAAAATAATCAATGCTTGAAACGACTGGATAGTCGACACTTAGGGATATTTATATATTCTTAAATGTAGGAGACTCGACTATAATTGACCTGATAAATGACTTTACATGTAGTACTAGTAAATGTAGGTATAGGAAACTGCAATCTTATTACTTAAATGATTAAGCGGATAGTTTTACGGTAATGGCTATTTCAATATTATGTAAATGCAGTTAGTGTCAATGCCCGGTTGCTTTATTAAATCAAAACAACAAACACTTTACAAAATTGAGTTTAAGTCAGTTACAACTTTACTTGAGTGCACGCACTGAGCTAACGTAAGGTACACATAATTAATTCCAGTTGAGCTGAGGTGGTGCTGTGGACTCAGCCATCATTACAGGAGAAGAGGAGCTGTCTTGTGGAGATCAGCTTCAGGCAGTAGCCCATGGAAGAACTGAAGAGGAAACATCGTGATGCTCTGTCACCTAAACAGTGATGGTCAATACTCAATTATTTAATTAACATAACTAGTTAATAAGATAGAGAGGCCTGATGGTTCAACAACTTAGTAACACCTCACTCGCAATTTACCGGATACCTATTATCAGTAGTTAGACACAGCATAATAAGCTAGGTGGAGGATGTTACAGTAACTTAATTATATTAACTTAATTAAAGCCAATAGTTTTCAGTAATGGCTAAAGTAATAATTATTAAGCAGCTAGTGACATTGCAAGGTTGTTAAGTGAATTAAATACATGATACAAATTGAGTTTAAGTCAGTTACAATTCACATTGAGAACTACACTGAGTTAGGATAGGGAACACATAAGAACTTTGTTGGGCTGAGGTTCAAAGCCACCTAGATCAGCTATGGAAACACCAGTGGAATGATGCAGATATAGGAGTTGGCCAGAGGCCACAGATACACTACTCACAGAGCAGAGCTATGATGGCAGAGTACCTAAATAGTATTCAGTTATTTCAGTTAAGGGAAGATTAACAGAAATATATACAACAAATAGCTAACATGAGTACATCCCTACCCGCGGTTGAAGTGAAACATTAGTTTAAGAGAATCATTTAACCTACATCAATGCTTGGTAGCAGATGCTACAAGAACCCTTTACAAAAGAGTTTAAGTCGAATTGTGTCTATTCATTTGTAAGCACGGTCATAGAGAAGGCACAAGTAATTTACTTATTTGAGCTGAGTGTTGGAGTCACCATGAAAACTGGGATTGCTGAATCTGTTGCTGATAGGAAAAGCAGCGTCAGGTGGATGCCCAATCACTTAGAGTACTGTGGTGTTACCTCACCTAAATAGTGGTTATTAGTGTATTGATCAATTACAGTTATTAAAAACATATTAATAAAAAGCTAAGCCGACAAAGACAGTTATTTCCCTGTCCACCGAGTTACTATACAATCTAAGAATTAGATTTACATAAAATGACATTGGGCGTGGTAGGAGATGCAACAATTTCTTATTGTCCTTTCCAAAGCTTTCAAAGCCAATACAATGAAATGTCTATGCAAAAGATTCATTAAAATATCATCTAATTTTCAACAATTAACAATGAGCCTAAATGCATTGTTTTTTACAGTCAGAGAAAATGGCCATCCAATTAAAATGTTGAGATAAATAATTAAAATGTTGAGATAAATAGATGACAAAAAGACAAGCAATTGTAAAGATTATATATACTGGAAGTTACCATACATTGAAGACAAACAATTTATTATTAAGGAAGAGTTCATGTAACATCCCCTACCAGGCATTATTTCTGTCGATCTCTTGTTACTGCATAACACTAGTCGTATTTCTGCGGGTAGGGATTTACCTATTACATACTGCTTGGCTTTTGTTTCTGTCAATGCACAGTAAGCTAGAATTAACCATTCACTATTTAGGTGATGAAGCCCTGCGGTAATCTACCCAATGATCAACAATGGGCACCTGCCTGAAGCTGATCTCCACATCCAGTTTCACCACTTCCTTCGAGGTTCCAATTGGTTGAGTGCCACACCTCAGCTCATCGATACAGTTTATGTGTGCCCTATCCTAGCTCAGTGCATACTCAAGACATGACACAATTCGACTTAAGCTCTAATTTGTAAAAGTGTTCTATCTCTTCACAACCTGACTTGCTACTAGCTGCTCATTCAATACTACATGTAGCCATTACCGCAATATATTGGCATTTCTAAATATATTAGTTTGAGCAGCTTCCTAACTTACATTTATAATTTAATACATGTACAGTCACTTTATCGGCAATTATTGGTCATTAATTTGTATCTAAAATAGTATTAATATATTTCCTAAGTTTCAGTCATCCAACTGTTTGTTCACAATTAATTATTTTAGTACATGTAGAAAATGATTGCTAGTCGACTAATCGAGAGAAAAATCCCTATACCTAACCTATGTGCACTTTCGTAGTCTGACGCAGGGACCCTTGAATTGTTCTCTGTGATGGATCCAGACCACTACTAAACACCACTCGATTAGCTCGACATCATATTAAATATTCAAACCATTATAGTAGAACAAAATAAGAATTCCAAATAAAATTATTTATCAATTGCTTACAATGCTTAATTTGTATTTATAGTAAATCCAGAAAAGTACCTGTCAATTTCAAATTTAAACTTTTCTTCTGCCAATATTGCGGCTAAAAATAATGGAAGCGGTTTCTTCCCCTTGTTTTGCCAAAAGTACTTTTATCGACCAATACTAATCTTTCTTTTTTGACACATGTTATTTCTTGGTTGCATAATACAAATAAATCTAAAGTAATCTAATTGATCTAAATACAATATTTCTAATCATTGTTTCTTCGATCTTATTCCCATTCTGCTCGACATTTGCAGCTTATTTTTTATTTGTTTTGGATGATGCTACATTAAAAAAATCAATGCAAATTTAATATAATCCAAAATTAATCCTATTTTTACATAATTACAAATGGATTATACATTTAAGAACAAAGATTGAATCCCAGAATTATTTTATCCATCATTTACAAAAATACTTATGATAGCTGTAACAAGCTATACATTGGTGAAACTAAACTACAATTTGGTATTTGCATTAAGAATATCTTAACGGGCACCTTGAGACAGAAATATTTAATCAATATTATGAAATACAGAATGAAAATTTTGAAATAGCCATGAAAACAACACACACTAAGATCTGTGAACCTCTATTAATTAAACAGCATAACAAAGAAACATCATGATAAAACAATGTAATTTAGGAAAGAATGAGATTAAATTATTTTAGTTTATGCAATATATAATAATAATAATGATCTCCGGTCAGGTGGACTCCACAATCGGGAGTGTGGACTTGAGAAGTGGCAGTATAGGATCCACACAGACCAATGGACAACGGCAGAAAAAGGACAGCATTGGAGTGTTACAGAAGAAGCAGGCCAGATGAGAGGTGTTACAGGAAGAGAATGTTGGAAGAATGGAGGAAGGCAGGAACATGATTAGAAGTTACAGAGCAGAGGCTTGCAGG
>CABFPE010000127.1:884017-895014 GCA_900660155.1 Hofstenia miamia | reverse complement strand
TCTCCAAAAAGGAAACCTATTAGTAGCTTCCAATTATAGACCAATTTCAATCACAAATCCATTCGCAAAATCTTTGAAAAAATCCTAAGTAATCAAATATACGAATATCTCAATAGATACAATATATTATCAGATAACCAGTTTGGATTTCGAGCTAAATATTCTATGACAGATGCTTTGTTAAGTGTAATTGAAAACATTCACCTTAACTTTAATAATTATTGTAGTACAGCAGTAGCTTTGCTTGACCTCAGCAAAGCCTTTGACAGCATGAAACACATCATACTATATCAAAAATTAACTGCATATGGTTTTGATAGTAACAGTGTAAAATTAATAAATTGCTTTCTAACTAAGAGAATGCAATGTGTAAAATTGGGAAATATCTACTCTGAATATCAAACACCCATAAAAGGAGTTCCACAGGGAACAGTGTTGGGTCCACTAATGTTTTCTATTTACATCAATGATATAAGTAATCAAATCAGGGATAGTAAGATTTTCCAATACGCTGATGATACATTTATAATTGCAAAGAACCCAAGTCCTCACATGGCCTTTAAAATTTTGAATCAAGTTTAGAAATTTTATTCATTATTTCATCCAAAATCAATTAAAAATAAATATAGAAAAAACACAATTCACAATATTTTCTCAAAATATTTGTAAAACCATAGCTAAGGGAATCAATTTAAATTTCAAGGAAACAACAGTCCAACAATCCAGCACAATTACATATTTAGGTGTCCAAATAGATAACTCTTATATTATATTGACTATTTAAAATTTAAGGCAAATGAAATATCCGAAATAAGTGATCTCTACTATTCTATCAATATATTTGGTGACTTTAATATAAATTATTTCAATAATCTTGAAAAAAAATCATTAAAAGAATACGATTTTCATTGTGTAAATACTGACTGTCCTACACAACATAACCATTTAATTGATTACTTCCTAACATATTCCGACTTAGGTTTTAAATCATTCATGTTTGAATCATTGAATGACCATGCTCTTTGCACATATATAAGTAATATAACTACCAAAGCCACTAAATTTAAAATAATTTATGCAAGAGATTATCTAAATTATTCAGACGAAATAATGGAAACACTTTTGAAAAACATATCATTCAATTATATATACACATTAAAATTTGGATCTTGCATGATTAATTATATTTCAAAAGAAACTTGCAATGCAGTTAGTAAAGCAGCACCAATTAAGTACCACAAACTAAAAATCAACAGGTACTGTTCTGAACTACTATAAATAGATTAAAATTCATGTAATCAATTGATAAAGAAATTTCTTCAGAATTCTTATATTGTTTCTTTGCTAAAGTTTGAATATTTAATATAATGTCAAGCTAAATGAGTGGTGTTCAGTTGTGGTCTGGATCCTTCATGGGAATGATTCAAGGGTCTTAGTGCCAGACAACAAAAGTTAGGTATATGGTTTTTATTCTCACTTTGTTGACTACCAATCACTCTCTACATGTAATAAACATAAAAAATTTGAAATACAGCCTGTAATTGGAAACCTAGGATTTATATCTATATTATTTTAGATCCAAATTATTGAGCATGTAGGTTAGGGAGCTGCTCATAATTAAACTAGTTATTAAAGCCAATATATTTTGGTAATGGCTACAAGTAATACTAATTACGCAGCTAGTGACAAGTCAGGTTGCATAAATATGAAACACTTTTACAAATATAGTTTAAGTCGAATTGTGTCTTGTCTTAAGTATACACTGAGCTAATATAGGGTATATATAAGTTACATCAACGAGCTGAGAAGTGGAACTCAATCAAGTTAATCATTAGCAAACAAGTAAAAGTGGATGTGGGGATCAGCTTTGGGCAGATGCGTACTATTGATCATTGGAAGAGATACTGCATGGCTTCGTCACCTAAATAGTGAACTTAATGAATTTTGATATATTAAGGGACAAATTAATATATTAAAAAATTGATAACAAATCTGTTAACTTAATAATGACTTCCCTTAAAAATCGACAGCAAAGAGTTATACTTAATGGTAAAAAATCAAAATATATTATGACAGACCATGAGGTTTCACAGTGCACAGTTCTGGGATCTATTCTATTTGCAATCTATGTTAATGACATAACTCAACAGGTAAAAAACAGTAAAATTAATCAATATGCAGATGATACCTGTCCTATAAGTACTGATATAAATGACTTTAATGCAACTAAAAATCTCCAATATTTCTCAAATAATCAATTGAAAGTAAATGTTTAAAAAACACAATTCATAATATTTTCTCCTAAGACAAACAGAATTCTCACAAGAAATATAGAACTTAAATTAAATAATGTAGAAGTAAATCAAAGCAAATCTATTATCTATTTAGGCGTTGAAATTGACAAAGATTTAAATTTCAAACAATTCTTCATGGCTAAAATTAAAAAAATGTCTTCTGGAGTTAAGTATCTTTATCATTTCATAAATATTTCAAATAAATTACACAAACAATTAATAAATGCACTCTGCCTTTCACACTTTCAATATTGCTCATTCCTCTACAAATATTAATTCAAAACATCGCATCCTCCTGCCTAAAACTTTTAATTGGTCTCTTAAAATACGCAATTTTGCACAAAAACATGACAATGCATCAGATTACCGATTAAAATACAAAATATTATCCCCTTATTAGCGAATTCAAATGCATATGTTATCAATATTATTTAAATTCAAATTTGATCAAATAGTATATTAAATTAAATGAACGTTCTCAAATATTTTTATGCTTGAATAAACATTCTAATAGTTTTAACCACACAGCAACTAAATTATGGAATAACTTAAATAGAGAAGTTTAATTTGAAAAAAATTACAAGAAATTCAGAAAGAAATTGCGAACATTCCTCTTTAATAGACAATGCCTACTTAATGACAATTATACACTACATTCATTTGAAAATTTTGTATAAAATGCACACACACACAACACACACACACATTTTAATATTATACATATTTATTATATTTGTAAATAGCTTTTTGTACTTTTGTAGTTTATAGTTTTGTTTTTACTCGTTTATTGTAGCAATAAATNAAATTCAAATGCATATGTTATCAATATTATTTAAATTCAAATTTGGTCAAGCCTCATTTTTGCTTTTAAAACAGTATATTAAATTAAATGAATGGTCTCAAACATTTTTATGCTTGGATAAAAATTTTAATAGTNGGAGTTAAGTATCTTTATCATTTCATAAATATTTCAAATAAATTACACAAACAATTAATAAATGCACTCTGCCTTTCACACTTTAAATATTGCTCATTCCTCTACAAATATTAATTCAAAACATCGCATCCTCCTGTCTAAAAATTTTAATTGGTCCCTTAAAATACTCAATTTTGCACAAAAACATGACATGCATCCGATTACTGATTAAAATACAAAATACTATCTCCTTATTATCAAATTCAAATGCATATGTTATCAATATTATTTAAATTCAAATTTGGTCAAGCCTCATTTTTGCTTTTAAAACAGTATATTAAATTAAATGAATGGTCTCAAACATTTTTATGCTTGGATAAAAATTTTAATAGTTTTCACCACACAGCAACTAAATTATATAATAACTTATATAGAGAAATTAAATTTGAAAAAATTACAAACAATTCAGAAAGAAATTGCAAACATTCCTCTTTATTAGATAATGCCTAATTAACAACAATAATACACTACATTCATTTGAAAATTTTGTATATAATGCACACACACACACAACACACACACACAAATTTTAATATTGTATATATTTGTTATATTTGTAAATAGCTTTTTATAGTTTGTAGTTTATAGCTTTTTTACTAGTTTATTGTAGCAATAAATTGCTTTTGAATCTTATTATTATTATTATTACTAAGCATACAGATGCCTCTCCCAGAAGGGTATTTAGGTCAAGCCTGGCCCAGCTCAAAACTATTTATGCTCAAATACTGCACAGCCCATTTTGAAATACCAATTTTTTGGCTCAAGCTAGCCTGGCAAAATCATATTACTTTCTGGCCACTAATAATGTTTTGTGCCCATAAGCACTACTCTTTGAATTTGATTGGACAATTTGCATAACATATTAATATGTGCATATCCAAATTCGTCTGTCAACAAAATTAACTCAATGGAGTTGAACTACAAATTCATTGTTAAACTAAATTCTATAAATGTGTCATATTTATTATATTCCATAAGCTTTTCCTAAAGCCAACACCAATTTTGTGATATAAGTATTGGCACAACAAAATATTATCAGGATTTACCTCTGGATGCAATCGCCCTTCATCAAATATAAAACATATTAGTTCTTATGTATTTGATTACTAAAAATATATGACAACTTACATCACCCTAATGCAAGAGTTTTCTTTGCTGGTCATAGAAAATTTAAGATTTTAGAAGTATTGCAAAAGACAACAATTCAGAGCTCATTAAAATTAAAAAGAATATTTTTGATCTTTTACAAAGTTTAAGTTTTCAAGTGAATTTTTTCATTTATTTCAAATACCAATTATAACATTAGGCCTAAGCTTAGCTCAGCCTGACCCAAATTTCTGAATTGAAAATCCCACCAAGCCTGTTCCTACCCAAACTTAGGCTGAGCCCAATTTCAAGTCTGTCACCTAGTATGTGCTACATAATACATTAATCAAATATTTCTGCATATGAATCCTTTTCCATTCTATATTCGGAAATGATGATTCCCAAAGTATTAAGGCATTAACCTGGAGGATGGCTTTCTAAGTGCAGACCTGGGCTTTTTAAAATAAAAAAGACTTGGCTTTCTCAACATGTAAGGGAATCAACGTGGTTGTTTATATATATTATCTAATACATGAATGATCATATTTTGTCACAAATTGAAGTGGCTTATTTTTGTTAAAATGTAATAATAAATAACACAATCTGTCATTACAAACAAAATTTTATTGAATTGAATGATTATCATTTTAAAAATATTGTATAACAGAAAGACCAAAGCAAATAAAAAATTTCAAGTATTTTATAAATTACACTTTTCATCCGTCCTGTATTTGAATATTATTAGAATTTAACAATTTCATCATGATTTTTCCTAAAACCTTAAATAAAGAATATTACAATAACAATATATTAATAAGTGTTTTAAAATATCTAAATTTTCTCAAATACTAATTCATAAATACAAATAAATCTCAAAATAATACATACATAAATATTTCACAAATTCAAATATATCAATAAAGGAATGGCTTATTATTTAAATGTTTGAATGTTTCTTCTATTAAAAGAATCATAACTCAAATGCCATTGTTACTTAGCAACTGCTAAAATAATTCAGATTTAAATAGATTTGTATTTTCCTTGCTATATTTTTATGTGAATTGTTTTTTGTGAATTTAATGATGGTATTCAGATAAATTAACAGTGATTTAATTGCTAATATTTATCTGAATAAAGAATCTCATATTTTATCTTATTTGGAAATTTTGTTTAAAGTTTTGAAAATTTCGAGATTTTCTTTAAGGATTCTGTTAAAATTTCTTGAAAATTTTTTCTTAAAAATATTTGCAGATTTCCATTACCTTTCAAAATTTGTAGTTTTTCAAAAATTTAGGAATCATTTTCGAATTAAAATTCATACTATTGAATTGTTTCAACTATTACATGTCCTCAAGGTTTCTTTTTGCAATGAGCAGTGATGAGGTCATTACTGTAGATGGATATCAAGAAGTGCATAATATAATTTCAGAATGGATTAGAACAACAGTGTGATATCACTAGAATATCAGTTGAATGTTAGTCAGAAACAAGTGACTGGAGTATTTTTGGTGAATTCTTTGAATTGGTGATCAAGATGTATATATAATTTGAATAGCACAGTCAAAGGGTTTACTTTACTAGCCTTTGAGCCTGTTTTTACTAGTAAATTGCGATTTTTAGCTTAAAAACAGTAGTATGTGATATATTTTCATTAAATAGAATTACCAATCTTTCTTCAAATTAATATTAATCAGAGTTTAGCCATTAAATGCTTAGGGCATTAGGTTTTTAGGTTATTAGGAATTGTGTTTAGCTATTAATATTTCTTTAGCTTCACAGTGATAATAGCAAAGTGGTTGCTTTTTAGTTCTATTATGAATATTTTGTGTTTGCATTAACATCTCCATTTGATTGTGTTTAATGTTTCTCACTGTTAATTCATGTTTAATTTAATTCTGCACTCTAATTTTCTTTATTATTGATATTTTGACTAAAACAAGCTCCAATAGCTACAGCACTAGTGTTGAAATCAACAATGAATTCTTTAAAGTAATTGCCACAATTTAAGGATTTGTGTTACATCAGTGATGAATACTATTGTTAAGTAGGTAAAAACATCAATATTTGAATCTTTTTTAAGCAAATCAAATTCCTTTTAGTAGTAAGGGAATTCCTGGTTTGATATATGCAGTTTTCTCAAAGTGATCATTTTTTAATAACCTTTTACACTTTTCTATTGATTTTGATAAGAAAAAAGGTGTTTTTTTTAGAAATTTTGGATTTTACAGCCAGGGGTAAAAAAACTGCAGCTATGCCCATATAAATAATTATTCAATTATACCCCACTTTCAACTATGTACCAATATATTTTTGCATTTTTTATAAAACCTGCCTTTTTGTGACCTAAATTATTTAAAAGCAAATTATTGCAATGTATGAAAATTATAAATTTTTAGGTATTTTATAAACTAAAAATGGTACATGTATATCTCAAAGTCTATGCAACATAACAGTTAAAAAAATGCAATTTGAAAAAGAACACTTGGATCCAATAAGGAATCCATATGGGAAACTCTTAATTTCAAATAACCTCACATATGTTAGCATTGACGTAAATCTGTCTACATTCCACACACACACTCTAAATACATCTGTTACTTTTGCTTTGCTCCTCATTCATTTCAAAGTCTTACAATTTAACTAAAGTAAGTATTTCTAATCTATTAAGTTTAGTAATTTTTGTTTAAGGAAATATGTCATCTCCTCAAATAAGAGTTGCAATAAATGATTTTAAATCATTTATGGATGAAATATTGGTGTTAATACCAGTTGAACAACAGTCAGATGCGAATTAAATTATTGAAATACACATTCTATGGAAAGAAGGAAAATCTAATTGATTGATAAAATTGGAAAAATTAAAAATGAATAAATTACTTATCAAAGAAAGGCTCATTGTACATAAATTTCCCTGCCAGTGAACAATATGAATATAAAGACATACTGAGTGCCAAGACTCAGCTTTTAGAAATATATAATTTTATATCATACCATTTAAGTAGAAATGTTTCATTGGCAGCTTCTGCAGGTAAGCTGTTTTACTTTGTGAAACAGCAATGCAGAAGAGAAAAGAGGAAATTTGCTGAATTTAAGAAAGACATCCACATATACGGAAACTCTTGGATATCAATTTTAATAAAATTTTATGAAGTCACAGAGCTCCTTACCAGGTATCCAGCAATGCAGCATACCTTTAGAAAGGCCTCAGAAGTATATTACAACTATTAAGAAAAACATTCAACATTGGAATGTTTAAGAATTTAAAATGTAAGTATTTTTCATATATTTTACACTTTACACCTTTCATCACTATACAAAATTATATATTGCATATGTCATCACTATGTGCAGCATTAAGAAATGCAATTTCCACAAACTTAATTTCATGCAAAGCAGATATTATTATAATTTTCTTCTTCAATTATATTATATAAGTTTAATTAGCATACATTTTTTTTATTTTAGATTGCTTCAGATATTTTTTCAATAAGGTTTGCATACATAATTCTCAAAATTTAAACTGCGCTGTAAATTTTACATCTGTTGCACTTAAACAAGTTATTTTCTAAAACACAAATTCCATAGATGTAGTTAAAGTTGTTTCATTATGCTTATCTAAAATTTGAAGCATGCTGTAAATTTTACATCTGTTGCACTTAAACAAGTTATTTTCTAAAACAAAAATTCCATAGATGTAGCTAAAGTTGTTTCATTATGCTTATGACTTATGTAATATCCTCTACCAGGCATTATCACTGTTTATCTACTGTTACTTTATAATGTTAGCTGTGTTATTGCGGGTAAGGATTTACTTGTTGTTACTGCTTCTCTAGTTTCTTCTGTTTACTTCTGTAACCTAGAATTAACTGCTCACTTTTTAGGTGATGAAGCCATGCAGTAACCTCTATAATGATTTTCCAGTTGGCATCTGCCCAAAGTGAATCTCCACATACAGTTTCACTATTCCATCCAATGCTTGAGTGCCACTTCTCAGCTCAATCAGAATAGCTTATGTGTACCCTACATTAGCTCAGTGCTTACTCAAGACATGACACAACTCGACTTAAACTCTATTGTGTGAAAGTGTTATATCTATTCACAACCTGAACTGTTACTAGTTGTTCATTAAATATTTCATGTAGCCATTACTGAAATGTATTGGCTTATTTAAATAGATTCTATTTGAACAACATCCTAACCTACATTTATAATTTACTACATGTACAGTCACTTTATCAGGCGATTATAGTTCATTAATTTGGATCTAAAATAATATTAAGGTAATTCCTAGGGTTTGGTTATCCAACCATTTGTTGACAATTAATTATCTAATATGTAGAAGTGAAATGCTAGTTGGCTAATTGAGAGAAAACCCCTACACCTAACATCAGTGCACTTTTGTGATCTGGCACAGAGACCCTAGAATCGTTCCCTATGATGTATTCAGACCACTACTAAACACCTCTCGATTAGCTTGACATCATATTAAATAATCAAACCATTAATGTGAAAACAAAATAAGAATTCTAAGTAAAATTCTTTATCATTTCTTACAATAAGTTTCAATGTATTTATAGTAATTCCAAAAGAAGTACCTGTTGATTCAAATTTAAACTTCTGCCAAGATGGGGGCTATAAAATAATGTAAGCATCATTTAGTCAAAAGTATTTTTATCAACAGACACAAATATCTCTTTTTTGACACATATTTTATTCTTGGTTGCATTATGGTTGCATAATGACAACTGATCTAATTATAATATTTTTAATCAACTTCTTTTTGATGGTATTCTCTTCTGTGACGTTTGCAGCCTATTTCTGATTATTTGGGTGATGCTAAACGCCCCCCTCAGCTTGTGTCATTTTTAGCACAGCTTGTTCACCATGCACCAGAGTGTCTGCCTTTCGAATTATCATTTCCACCTGCTGATCATACCACGTTGTTTTCCCGAATTCCATTTGCTTTGTCATTTTTAGAACTGCCTCTCTTTCTGTCATTATGATGTTTGCATATTTCAGGAAACGTGCTTCTCAGATGTCTTCTGCTATTGGTGTTATCTCTATTATAGTTCATTCATCTACTGTGAAAAGATGTCATAATATTTCTGATATAATTGTATTCCCTTAATGCTGATCATGAGTGTCATTTGTGCGTTGGCTCTGCTTGTGTGTGGTAGGTCTTCTCTGATTTGGTTGTCAGGATAGAAGAACATGAAGACTTTCCTTAAACTTCGAGTATTTGCCACATCCTTGTAAAAGAAACTGATGTTGTCTCTTACCTCTTTTTCTGTTATTGTGTTGGGATCCTTTTTATTTATCCTCATCATTGTAACGATTTCGACCCTCTTTGTAACATCGTAGTAGCGGTATTTCTTTTCCAATATATCTGTCCAAACTATATTGTTTACTCCAGAGAATAACATTATAGCTCTCAGGTTAAGCTCTTCAATTTCGTTTCTGAGATCTTGTAGTTGCACGTTTATTGGTTTTCCATGTGTGTAGAGCTGGTCTGGCGTTATTGTGCTTTCAATGTAGACCCTTTCTTTATTATCTTTCTGCAGCATTATCACTTTTGATTTCTTATAGTCATCTCTTTCTATAATAGCTTTTGCTTTTGTTTCCATATTTATGTATGACTTGTACTCGTGTAGGAATGTCTTCGCAACCTTAACATCTTTTGGTAATCTCCACCATGGGAGGACCATTGGTATCGCGACAGTTTCTGGCGGTGTGCAGATTAAGAGTTTCGTTTCTATTTCTTGTTCTATGTGTCAGTAGGAGCCCTCCATCGTTGATGCTGTGGCTAGACCTATGGTAGCAGGGTAATTCATTTTGGCTTTGGGAATTGTATCCCAGAATGCTTGTGTGAGTCCCCTTCGGCTTAGCTTTAATCTTAGTTCTTCTTTGATTTCCACTTTTGATGTGATGCATTCAACATCTATAGCCAGTTGATTGTATGGTCTTAATAACTCTTCCAGTTCTGTTCGTGTGAATGCTTTGGTGAACATTAGTTTCATCATTGCCACTGTTTGTTGTTCTCTGATGCTCTGGAAGTTTCTTTCTTTTATATCTGTTGATTCTTTTGTAATTTTAATTTCAACTAGGAAATGCTCATCGTCCATATCTATCCATTCTATTGTTTTGGCTGGACTAATTTCTCCCCATTTCTCAATGTTTATCCTATCGATTGTTTGTTGTGTTTTGGGGGATAGTATTAATCTAGATGATGTTAATAGTTGCTCCTCCTCTAACATTTCTGCTTGGGACTTCATAATCATTTCACAGACTTCTACCAGTTCCATAATGCTCCCTCTTTTCATCATTTTGGCGCTTCAGATGATCTTGGTTAATGTGCACCACAGACTATCTCATTCATAGCATTTCATTTTGTGATCTAGTACTCTCTGCACGTTTTTCTGTGTTAGTGTTTTTCGGATTTCAGCAGTGCTTGCAAGTTTTCTCTTAATAATTTTCTTCATTGTGAGCCATGGCTGATTTTGGAGTTGCTTCATCCATGTCTTGGATGTCACTCCCCACATATATTTCCTCATTGGCTCGTCAAATATCATGATTTTGCTGGGGCATATCCCCATCTTATTTGCAATGCTTATTGCTGACATCTTCCTCAACTGATTTTCTTT
>CABFPE010000127.1:789616-803476 GCA_900660155.1 Hofstenia miamia | reverse complement strand
GACTGGATAATCAAAAGACCTCCAGAAGCAACTTGTCCCCCATGCTAGTGAAAGCACTCCCGAATTGTCGCCAATCTTAAGCAATAGTTTTCATAAAGATATAATACAAAGAAGAAATACAATGGTAAAAACGGCAGTTGAGAGTAGATAAAATCTATTGAACATTCTCTACAGGTCTCTCAGGTTTTATACAAGAATGGAATTATTACCTGCCTTTGTTTACAAAATCAGTTGTCTATGTAGTTTAAACATGATCAATTATTCTTTCCCTCATAAATTCAATTTGAGCAATAATAATAAGCACCATCAAGGGGATGTCAAATTAACAATAGCAACCTGAGATCGAAATAAATGCTGACGTCATGGTGACGTAAAAATACAAAATAATTCATAAAGAATAAAATCGAAAAAGTGCCCGAGTGACTCTACAATATGTCAATTCAGTCCAAGGAAACCTATTTACAAATGGATGGTGCAAAGCTTTGTTCACTCATCGGAAAAAATATAGATGTCCTGCACAGGTTAATATGTACTCTAAGGATGAACAATGAATAATACAAGTATTATTTTGCATTATTCAGTTGCTTGAGTCTCATTTAGGTTGTTCAAACCACATGATCATGATGTAGCAGTAGCTAAATGTCAGCATATGTTGCTATTGAGTTCAAGTCAGACAGACTTACATCATATTCATTGTCAAAATCTTTCAAGTTCTGACTAAAATGTTAATTTTAAAATATATAAAAGCAGCATTTAATAATATACAAAAATTTACCAACCCGAAATACTAAAACAAAATATCCAAAACTTCTGATCATGTCCAAGACAGAAAGTAATGCAACAGATCACCAGCATGAAAAAAATAGAAGAAGATCTCAAAGCTTCTGGAATTGATAAAAGTGCATCCCAGATGGAATCCATAATCTTATCTGCATGTCAAATACAATTACTGATTTATAATAATATATTTTAAGCTATGGTTTTGAAATGATGTGTGTGATATTGATTTTGTGTTTCATTTACGCATGCATTTAATAATTTGAATGATAAATAATTGCCAGGTTATGCCATAAAATATGTTTTAGGATTTTAAGAATTGATGTTGACAAAACGTACTTCTATATGGAAATATGGCAAATAGATTACGGTAATATAATTACGGAAAAATATATTCATAGATTTTTTAATAGTAAGCTTTTGTATTGCTATGATGACAATGGCAATTTCAAGATAAATTTTTATTCCTTGAATATTATAGTATGTTATTGATTACTTTTTTTCAGAATATATGATTGTTTTGAGGCGAAGGTATAGAATAGGATTCACGCGGACCAAATAAACACTAGGCGATGGTATAGAATAGGGTTCACGCTGCCAAGATAAACATTAATGCAGGATAAAAATCGATGAGAAATGCACTAAAATACGTAAAAATAGCGAAGGTGTAGAATAGGGTGCACGAAATAAGCACTAATATGGGGTATAAACCAATGAGAAATGCAATAACATAGGTAAAAAGTTTAAAATATAAATGATATAGACCGATAACTTTGCATAATTACCCAAATTCGTAGCACGCGGTACATATTTAAGGACAATAGCATAGTAAACTTGGAATTCATAAAAAAATTATCAATTATTAAACAAATTGTAAGATATAAAAGTGGATTTAAGCAAATATATAGACTTTTAGTTTAAATCAAGTCCTTACCTTAGGTGAAATTTGCAAATATATTGTGGTAAAATTTAAATATATTACAACAACAACACTAAGTCTTAATTCGTCATAATGAGAACATATATATGTACATCATTGCAAAACTAACAACATAAACATTTTAAGTACATCTGGCAAGAGTTTTCGGCATACTGAGTTACAAAATATGACCAAAATAGTTCTTTCAATTTTCTCTTATCAATCGACGGTTTATCCGCAATTCTGATATCGGTTGTCTTCTCGATTTGATTGGCAAGGATCAGCATCTTTTCAGGAAGAAGTTATCAGTTGACTTTAATATGGTTCTGTTTTGAGAATACGATCTTATAGTTGAACTTCTGAAACAATAAGAAGAGCTTGAATGTGAATAGAATTCGATATCAATGTTAGCATCTATTAAGTAATTTATTAGAAAAGACAAGATTCAGAAATTGTAAGTATAAAAACATAGGCATGAATCCAGATATCTTTAACCGCTCTGCATAAATTGATATATTAACAATCCAACGAGACACACGGCTTTGAAATTTATCCACCTTGTGCAAATTTGTCTTATTTGCAAACCAAATGATTGAACCATAAGTGATAATAGGCAGGATGTAAAGCTTGTAGTTGGTAATTTTGGAATATAGATGCAAACAGTTAGGTAAATTCCGCTTGATTGCAAGAAATCTAAGATGTGCGGCTTGGATTTTATTGTTTATATGAGTGGACTAGCTAAGGTCAGACGAGAAATGGATACCCAAATTTTTTTACAGATATCGGTAACACTTAGAACTCAGGGAGGTTATGGTTCAGGATTGTTATTTCTCCTGGTAAACTGTAGCAGAGAGTTTTTCAGCATTGAAGGAGAGTTTGTAATTAACTGACTACGAATAGAGTAACTTCAAGTCATTTTGTATACATAACAAGCAGTTTGATGCGATCTTTGTATCATCAGCGAAAAGACGAGGAAAACTATCAATGCAACAATCAGACAGATTATTAATAAAAATAAGGAAAAGCAGAGGTCCCAAGATGGATCCCTGAGAAACGCCGCTGGTAAACTCGATATATCCAGAATAAACGCCATCAATAACAACACATTGAAAATGCCCGCGCAGATACGACGCAATTAAGGACAGAAGCTTATCACCGACCCTAAATTTGTACAATTTTTGCAAAAGTCCAAATAAATAGTGAAAATGTCTTCGTTGTTGTCCAATGAATCATAAAGGAGCTTAAGGTGCATAAGTAGTTGCGTAACAGTAGATCGCCTATGACGAAAACCAAATTGCTTCGTCGATAATTTATCAACAGCGAAATCATATATTCTTTCGAAAAGTAAACGCTCAAAACACATGGAGAGTTTAGAAAGTGACGTGATAAGACGATAATCCGAAATATTGTTTACCTCTTTTTTATATAAGGGTTTCCACATTTCAGGATAAATAGATGTGTTAATGATGTGCTTAGTCAATTGAAGAAAGTAAACCCTTAAAGAATTTGCAACTAATTTAATAATTTGCCCGGGTAAACCGTCAGGACCTGTACCCGAGTGGCACAATGAGAGACCCTCGTACACTTCATCTAATTTGAAATAAACATCATTTAGAGCGGGAAGAGGAAAACTGAGGAATGTATTGCTGTTGGAGAAACACGGAACAAAAATACTGGTTGAAAGTATCTGCTTTCTCAATTGCAGTATAAAACTTGCGGGGGTCATGGTGCATGGAGTGAGGAAAATCACCATTTTGGTTAAACTTCTTATTAATTTGTTACAATCCTTGAGGCTAAAATGTGAATCCATAAACCGATCTAAATAACATTGTTTGTCTAAATCAATGGAATCAATCAATGGAGACCAATGAAACAAGATAATCTCTAGAGAAGGAAATTTTTCCTGAGGCAAGTTTTGAATTTGTTATATAGACGTATCGTGTGAGACTAGCAGGAACCTTCTTTTTTATTGTTTCTTAGGAATATGAGTATTCAAAATCGCAACAAATGGATCCATCCAATGTTGAGTATAAAAAGTTTCATCAGAATCCGAGAACAAAAAGATAGAGGTGACAAAGCTGATATCCAGTAACGAAAAATTTGTTAGTTGACAAAATTGCCAATTTGATTACTTTAGAATTGTGTGAAGATGAATTACATGATGTTAGGTGCAAATCAAGTGACATGACCCTACTTTTGATTATTGCTTTATGAAGAAACCTTAATCGACACTACATATGCAAAGATGCAAACGCAAAGTAAAAGAGGCGATTTCACGTTTTGAATCAAATGCACAAAATGGGTTCTTGCACTACATGCTTCAATTTTAAAAGGCCGAATTTTGAGTCCCATATACATGTTCAATTACTATGAAAATACTTAATGCATATAACACTTTGAGTAAATTTATTTGAATTTTCAGTAATAATTGCATATCGACAGGCCCATGCTAATTGGCCCCTTTTCATTCTACACAAAAATGGTACTCAGAATTAAGAAACTTTGTGCACGTTCTTTTATCATCATTGTACCGCAAAATAACACTACACTGCCTCATACCCGTCACAAATCACGCACCATTCTATCATTAAATATTAATGTAGGGGTAATAAAGTGTATTAAACAAACGAAAATAATGGAAAACAAACAAAACCAGCAGTTGACAACGATCAGGCTTCTAAATAGAAGTAAATATTAAGGACAAAACAAGACAAAAACACACATGAAAGTATAACAAAGATATGAAAAACAAATAACACACAATGAATGAAAAACTAAACAGAGAAACTGAGCACAGCAAAACAGAGAACTAAATCAACGTAATAAATTAATAGACAACCATACACACACAGACTTACAGAGGCGTTAAAAATGACAAAGGAACAATCTAAAGAAGTTTACGGGTAAATTTAAAATAATGTATACATAATTAAAAAACGTAGCAATCACCTCAATAATGATGGCTGATCTTTGGGCAGGACAATGCTTTTTATAATGTACTCTATTGTTCCGTAAAAATTGGATGTGCTTAATAAGTCTGAAAATATTTCAGTCTGCTGGTCTTGGTGTTATTCTGGCTGTGCAGTGAAATATCAGGTGGTTGGAGTTTTCATTTTCTATTTTGCATAATCTACATAAGAGCGTCTCAATTAATCTGGAAAAGTAAAATTTATCGCGAATTATGATTCGATTTAAGGTGACTTTATATATGATTGTTTTATAATAAGGGCGGATAGTAGAGTTTCTTAATTTTTGGAGTAAATTTTTAATTGAAAATTTAGTAATAAGCCAATAGCTTGAAGCTTTATCAAATATTTTTGTTATATCTGGTTCATGGTAATGAGAAAAATCGTTTAGAGACTTACCTTTGATGGACGATTTAAATTCTAACTTGAAACTCCGTTTGTGTATTATAAAGTTTTGCAGACTTTCAGGTTCTATATCTTGGTTAAATGGAATTGGTTTGCTTGTGATTGAGTCTAATCGGATACTACAGCCATTGGGGTTTAATTGAAACTTTAGACTTCTTAGTGTTTTTAGTGTGGATGATAGTGAGGGGCATACGGTTAGAAAAGACTTAGACTGATGTTACATAGCATGTCCTGTAAATTGCTTCTAGCTGTTAATTTGGATATAATTTGTTTACTGGATGCCAATTTGCTGAGTATTGTGAATATATTATTTATTTTATAAGCCAATTGATAATAATAGATATTTCCTAATTGAATTCCTCCATTCTTGTAATTACAATATAATATAGTTGGTCGTGAATCATCATTATTTTCCCATATTGCATTATTGATAGCACATTGAATTGAATTGTTTACAGATAATAACCTGTAGTATTTTATTTGGTATAATATTTTAGTTAAAAGAACATCAATGGCTTTGGCCTTACCATAAATAGACATTTTTCGATTTGCAATAAAATTTATTAATAGTTTATTATCATTTAGCAACGCATCATTATTAATAGAATTATCCCCAGTAAAATTTCATTATTATTTGATGTACATTCATTAGACCACTCTTTTGCTCCGTTGATCAATGTGAAAATTGATTTTTTGTTTATTTATAGATAGTTCGCTTATTTTGCTAAATTCGTCTAGGTGTTTGAAGTGCGTGGCTAGGCTATCTGAATTTGATGCGATTATTGTAACATCGTCAGCAAATGCAAGATATTTTATTTCTATGTTGTCATAAATAAATCCATCAATTTGATGTGATTATCGTATTTGATTCAGGAAGGGTTCTACTACGAAGTTGAACAGCATGCATGACGGGGGGTATCCCTCCCGGACTCCCCTCTGTACGTGCACTGCTGGGGACAGAAAACCATTGATTAATAAGTAATTTATTATCTGAATAAAGTGCGCGGATGAGATTCAAAATGATGTCAGGTATTCCAAGTTTTTCTAATGTATTACACATATATTCGTGATCAAACGAGTCATATGCTTTGTTAAAATCAATATTAAGTATTTCCATATCAATGTTGTTCACTCTACATATATCAATAATCCGTTGGATTATCGAGATATTCAATGATGAGTTTCTCGCTTTTATAAAGGGTCGAGATATTCAATGATGAGTTTCTCGCTTTTATAAAGCCAGTTTGGGTGGCGTGAATATATTTCTGTCCCAAGGGTGCTAGTCTATGACTTAGAATATGTGATAACATTTTTAAATCCATGTTCAGTAAAGAAATAGGTCTTCAGGACTTTGGGTGTTCTAAATCTTTCTCTTTTTTCGATAATAGTCTTATGATTGCGTTTGAAATGCTATGCGAAATTCTGCCATTTTTTAAATATGATTCAATTAACAGCAAATAGCATGGGGCGAGGATTGAGCAGAAGGTCTTGTAGAAGGCAACATTAAAGGCATCTATGCCTGGGGAATTTTTTAATTTATAGATTGCACTATGAATTTCGTCAATGGTTCAAATCGTTCCTATCATTTAATGAAATTTGGGATAAAATAAATTGTTGCTTCCAATTCGTGTATCAGATTTTTTGTATAAGTTTTTGTAAAAATCTGTGAACGTGTTTATGATATCATCTTGATTGTCTGAGAGTGTATTATTGCTTAATTGTGCGCGCTCGAAAGTAAATTTATCCATTGAATTTTAATGTAATTTTTTATGTCCTTAGTGCTGCCCTCAGTGACCTCATGCTCAATTTCTTTAATATATTCCAATTCGTCCTGGGCCTTTAAGTTTTAAAAGTTTTCCAATTGTGATTCATAATATATTTTAAGTTCGTTATAATTGTACATATCTTGGGACAGAAACTCCAACGATTTTCGCAGTATCTGACTTTATAAAAGCGACTTGACTCAAGTTTCTGACCCTTCCTTTCATGATTGTCCACTTAACTTGAATATTAGAAGTTTCGGCATGGTCTAATGAAACGGAAATTAAGTTCGAAATCTCATCATAATTATTGTTAAGCAAGCTAGTGTTCATTCTCCATACACCTGGCCCTTTTTGATTATCAGTTAGAAATTTTGTCAATAATGGAAAATTTAATTGGTATTATTTTGGATTCTGATATGTTTAGATCTTGCGTAGCAAAACAATTATCTGTACGAGAGGAATACATGTTATTATTACTAAAATACCTGTGAGAATAATTATCAACAAAAGCAGATGTATCAATTAGATTATAATTAAGTAATAAGTTATTGTTTAAATAGTTGTACCTAGGTAGAGTTAAATTTGATTGTGATTGGGAATTATGGACGTCATTTAGAAGGTAAAACAAATTGGTGTCTCCTGCACTTAACAATGACTTGACGTTCAGGTTGGCTACAGAGGACTTCAGAAAATCAATAGTATTTTTATATTCATCTTTTCCGATTACGATCAAATTATTTCGTTTTTGAGGAAATATTTGGGCGGAGGGACACTGGTATTTTAAAGTTAGTTTTGGGCTAGAATTTTTGCAGAGTTAAAAGTCCTCCCTCTTTTTCCGTACTTTGTGCATAGAAACCTTTTCTTTCTAGATAATTTTTAATTTCGGATGTTAGATCCGAAATTTTTGTTTCTTGAAGAAATATATAATCAGGGTTATATGTTCTTAGGGCTTCAATTATATTAATGAATTTAGTTGTACAGGCAATGCCATTTACGTTATAGTTTATTATTTTTAACATACCTACAAAAAGGGTGAGGGTGAGGAAAACCTGTTGTGGCATGAGGACATTCAGAGAGAAGTGGCTTAGGTTGAGGAGACAAGGTTGCTAAGTGCAGAAGGCGTCATTATTGGTGGGCTGCTACTTTCAAGGGACTGACAGGCTTTAGCTAAAATAGGGCTTGATGGTGCCTGTAACTTACGAGGAGAAGCTGGCAAGGGCGACGTGTTCTTCCTCTTCAGAGGTGACTGCTGGACACCTCCACTTGCATGTCGAAAGTGAGTTCTCCTGGCTACTGTTGGAGGAAGAGAAGATGCTTTTTGCTGCTTGACTGGTGTTTGCTGCTGTTGGGTGATCTCTTGCACTTCTGTCACTGGAGACTGCTTCACTTGCTCCTCTGCTGCTGCAGACCGCTGTTCCATTTGTTTGATTTGCATTTCTCTTTCCTCAAACCTTCTCATTCTTTCTTCATAGGCCACTCGTTTATACTGGTTCTGGACTTCTTGGACCCACTCTGGAGCTGGTAAATTTGTTTGCGCGTAGCATTTTGAGTGGCCTGTATAGAAGCAGTTGCTGCAGATATTAATTGCTGGGCAATCACATATCACCATAAGTTCGTCCACTGCATGAAATCCTCCACGAGTCTTCGTCATTTCGTTCCAAGAAAATAGGCAGCACTGCTCCAACCAGTTGCTCACAGACACTGTGACCGTAGATTGCAAGGAATTGTAGTTGTTCCTGTGCTCTAGGGATTCGATACGAGAGAACTCACTTAGACCTGATCGACACTGTAGAAGGGCGAATTGATCTTCCGTTTTCCACTTTGCTGGGAAGTTCAGCATGTTAATCCTGAAAGATTTGGGAAATTCCGTTCGTCCGACGAGAGGGATTCGCTTCCTTTCACACTCTGTAGGTACTAAACTTTTACCAGCAACTTGGATGGGACTTTCAAAGAGTATGGCTAAATCTTCAGCAATAGCTGGCGTTCCGATTACTTGGAGAGCTCTTAACACGCGGTTTGACCTCCTTGGTGTGACCACTGTTCGTGATATTTGAAGTTCCTTGGCACTGTTAGGGTTGACTGACTTGACAAGTTCCACAATTTTGTTGCTTAGTTCGTTGTAGCAATTCCTAAAAAATACTGTTCTGTCTGCACTTGGAGTCGGAGCTGGCAGAATGAAAGTTGCTGTTAGGTTACAGAATTTCTTATCATCAAATGAAAGCTGTTGGATGTTGGTTGGAGCCTTGATGACGCTGTCCGAGGTGGTGTTAGCTGCAGGACTACGGGTTACGGCTAGAGAGTAGGACACCATCGTAAAAAGACAAGGGTGCGGCAAAAAAGTACAAAATATACAAACAAATTAGAAAAACTTACGTGTAATGGAGGATGGGGTGGAATGAACTGCGGGCGGGAATGGATCTTCAGGATGAAGCAGGAGGGAGGTAGGGGTGAAAAAGAAAAAAGACAGGAGAACTTGAAGGGAAAAAAAGGAAGTAAATTCAGCTGACAGGAAGAATAACAAGATAGGAAAATATCTCAAAGTTAGACAAAAAGCAAGAAATACGCGAACGCAATTGACAGAATGACGTGCAATAACACACGTCAACACTTCTATACCAGGCTTGTGTAAGGCCAATAACAGCTCTAAATGATATGATTGCTTAGCATTAATTCTTTTATCGTGGGCTGTTTTACGCAGTGCCTAAATGAAGTTTTTTTGCCTACTTACAATTAGATAAAGCTGGCACATCATACAGTTAAGAATTTATTAATGCTATTTTTGTACTATCCCTGATGGTGCAGGAAAAACAAAACATGTGATGACCATAATCACTTGATGAGCTTCATCACATCATACATATTATTAGTCATTCTAGAGGAAGAGAAATGTTTCAATTTGAAATTTAATATTGTCTCCTAAACCGCAAATATAGTTAATAACATCTTTGTTGATATTCTGTGCTGACAGTAAAATTTGAAATATATTTAAAAATTTTAGTTTTTAGATTAATATTGAAAATTTACACACATAAGCTAAATTTATTTTGCGCTATTATAAAGTTTAAAAACTATATCATATAGTATAGACAAGAGGTTATTATTCGGAAACAAATTGCAAAAATTTAATTTCAAAGCATGACAGCATTTATATATATATATATATATATATATATAATACAGTACCCTGCAAATTTATTAGACCACTCTGGTTTTTTAGGTTATCAATACAAAATATTCACTAACAGCTTAATAATCATTGATTATTTCAACAAATGGTTTGTTTCTCTTATTATTATACAAAAAACCAGATCGAAAATCTAGATTGGGCCAATAATTCAAAAAACGGCAAACTTGAAAATTTTTCAAGTCACTAACTTTGGTCTTCAAAGCACAAGACCTAATGCAGAATGCGATCCGCTGTCGTTTTATAAGAGCATTTATGGCAGTTTATTGTACACGATACACGAATGCACGGAAAGGATCATGTATTTCGGCAAAATCTAACATACCATACATACGCGATAATTAGAGGAATATCGCTAAATACATACACGAAAACATCGCGAAATACCTGAAAACACGAAATCATATTCAAGTAAAATTGGTATTGCACAATCAGACGACGCTGTGTCGCCTAGCAATGTGAATTGTCACACAGCGCCACCCAGCGTCGTTAAATATAGTCAAAGATAGACAAAGTGGCTTTTGGACATTGATAACAGTTATGAGTTTGAATTTGATTAAAATAAAGTTAGTAATTAGTTTTTTTTCAAAAAATACACCTAACATTTCGTGAAATGAAGTCAAGGTGGGTAAAAAATTTTGCCAAAACTTTTGCAAAAATTTCAAAAATTACATGAAAAAAATTCTTGACATACACGAAATAAATACACGAAACATTTAAATATCTACCGTACACGAACGGAATTTTCCATTAAATACACGAAAAACCGAATACACGAGGAACTCAATACACGAAAACACACTGATTTGTGCATAGTAATGCGTAATCAATTACATACACATCAATATAATATCGTTACGAAATACTTATCCCTGCACTTGAATTAAAGGAGGTGATGCATTATCAATATTTGTAAGACCAATATTTAACAACCAAAATGTTTGAAAATGTTTGACAGTGTATCACCCCCATCAAACATGCCATCAGACAAGCCATCAAAATAATTTAGATATTTTTCGTCAAACATTCATCAAACATGCTAATTACATGGTGTGACATAAAATTTATTTGAGTAAATTTTTTCACTGATTTCAGTCAGTTTTGGGATGAGAATTACGAATTCGAATGTCAATTTGCATGCAAAACCATACTTTTTGAGTAATTTGCATTTAAAATTTTAGCAAGCCTGCATATCATTACTTTGTTCAGTTAATGTCTAGGACGATGTACGCATTGGATCATTGAAGTTACACCTGCTCTGTAATTCTTTTCCAACAATAATTCAATAAGTTCAGTTTCACTTTTGTGACCAGTCACATTGGGTAAATGGATGAGAAAAAATTTTATTGACATACCTTCATGCACATTGTATATTACATTATGACTTTGCTCTGTGCATATGACAACATATTCATCTCTTCTCTGCAAGTAAAAGTTGCTTATAAATGCAAGAGTTGTGTGAATTCATTCTGTCACATTTCTTGATATTATATTCCGAGAATCAACCCATTACAAATATAGGGTTGAGGCAAATGAAATATTCTGAAGCATATTTAATGTTTTTGGGTATAGGCTCTTGACACAAAGTAATATATTCCAGCTGCCATACTATGATAGAGTCCTGGTTAGTTGAATAGCATCAACCTTTGNAGCTGCTCTGTAATTCTTTTCCAACAATAATTCAATAAGTTCAGTTTCACTTTTGTGACCAGTCACATTGGGTATAAGGATGAGAAAAAATTTTATTGACATAAATTCATGCACCTTGTATATTACATTATGACTTTGCTCTGTGCATATGAAAACATATTCATCTCTTCCTTGCAAATAACAGTTGCTTATGAATGCAAGACTTGTGTGAATTTACAAATATAGGGTTGAGGCAAATGAAATATTCTGAAGCATATTTAATGTTTTTGGGTATAGGCTCTTGACACAAAGTATTATATTCCACCTGCCATACTATGTTAGAGTCCTTTGTCATTTTTGTTCTTCATGCTTAACATGAATTCGTAACCACAATAGCAACTATTAATTTTTGTCTTTGAAGAAGGGGTTTTCTCTTATGACCTGCTATCAACTCAAATTGTGAACCTGTAGCTTACAGCATTTATCTTCAATACTTAAGAGACCTGATATTAAAGTACGCCTGTCTAACCTTCAAGAAAATTTTCAAGGAACAAGTCAGCCAATCTGATATTGGATTTTCTAACACAAATTCTCAAGATCCTCGTTATTCTTCTCAAAAACATCTGGATTCATTATGCGCAAGGCTAAATCCTAGCATGAGATAGACTGGAATTTCTTTGCTAAATAAAGGAAATGAGATGCTGTTAGTAATTATGTCCACTTAACTTCATTTTCTGAATTGTCAATTGAATATTTTTCTTGAAAATAAAACTGTTCAAAAGACTTTCTATATGAATTTTTTCATCTAGAACATGTTGAAATCAGCTGATATGGGGTATAATTTGCCCTCATATAGATTCTGTGTGTTCAAATCAATGAATGCAATCTATTTATTAGTTATTTGAACACTAAGGCAATGTTCGGTGAAAACTAAGAGTCTTGATAATATCTTAATTACAGCAATTAGAAAATGATCTAATTTAGACTATATTTTGGCTTCATGGGCTTTGGATGAACAAAAAACATCTACTGACATTAAAATCAAAATTAAATTAGGTGTCCACATTCAATTATAAAATTCATTGGAGGATTTTTCGAATCTCAATTATAATACACTTTCCGAATTGTATATTCTACTTAGACCACAACTTAATTTCATGATATTTCCAAAAGTATTGCTTCTACTGTGAAAATGACATCAATTCGTTTTTAGCAATATCAAATGGGCCAGAAACACCCAAGAAATGCACTCAACTAAGAACAAAAATTTTTTGTCACACAGTGCTATTTATCGATAATAGCTATTGCAGTTGAAGTATATTAATTAAGACTGGTAAGGCAGAACTGTGGCACTAAGTCAAATGAAATTCGTGCCAGAAGACGCCGACAGATAAAAATCTCGCCCAGTGTTGAGATTTTTTATGAATTCAAAGCTTTAGGGACTATAATAAGACCACTGGGTGATTTGGAAACGAACTGAATGTCTTCCAGTGTAACTCAAAAAAGTGGTTACCAGCACAGTTTCAAGAACTCTTTAAAAATGGTAAGAAGAGTAGCTGACAAAAAAACCCTTCTTGCCTTTAAATAACATTAAGAAACGATTTGCCTTCGCCAAACAACATAAAGATTTACTATTTGAAGACTAGAAGCAAGTTTTGTGGACTGATGAATCCATGTATTAACTATTTGTAAAAAACGAATGCATTTCTCCACCAATTAAACAGGAAGTTGGTAACATTATCGTTTGAAGATGTATGACAACAGAAAAGGTTGGAAAATTGAAAAGAATAGAAAAAATCATGGATAAGAATTATTATCCCAGCATCTTATACCATCATGCCATCTGGCTTTCAACTACTAGAAAAAGGATTCATTTATCAAGAGGATGATGCTCCTAAGCAATCATCACGCCTTTTGCCATAACTAGTTAAGCAAAAAAGAAAAAGATTGGAGATCCACCCCAAAGTCCAGATTTTAACCTGATATAGCAGGCATATATATTTCATATAAATCTATGCACCAGTTTTGAAATTACCACATAGATGTATGGTCACTGACATTTGAATTTAAGATTTACACTTTGCGATTGTACATATTTTGGAATATTGACCTAATTTCTAGTCTAATGTATGAGCCTCCATTTCAAGCAGAGCAATTCTTTATGTCCGTAAGTAGAGCTCTTGTCATTATACATTTATACTTCAAAATATTAAAAAA